>JAPMOQ010020265.1:70401-97927 GCA_026543055.1 Argiope trifasciata | reverse complement strand
TGGATTGTATTTTATTAAACAATTTAAATTATAATTACCTGCCCAGACATTTATTAAATATTTATTTACTAAAGAGATTTTATTTTTGTGATTTGTGAATTTATTACAGTTATATTTGTTTGCAGAAATGGCTAGAAAATTATTTGTAAATTTCTTGTATGTGTAATTCACTAATTTTTATCAGGAATTTTTCATTGACTTCTGTGTCTGTTTTAAACTACAAAACCATAAATACAAATCTAATTCTTGAATACTTATATTTTCTAAAATAAATTAATAGATTTTATAAGTAATGAAATGATAAGTTTGATTGTAATTTTGCTGTTGAAAAAATACAGTTTTGGTCATGTTTAGTATATTATTATATTTACTTTATTGCAAATCCTCTCCATCTAACTTCATTTATTCAATTTGCCTATTACTTTCAAAATAAGAAAGGGTAAAATCAGATTTATAAAAAATTGTTTGATATGAAAGTGTCAAGATGGGCAGACTACAACCCATTTTAGAGGTTTTATCCTTCTTGCTGCAAATTTTAAAATAATAATATAATTAGTGTATTTTGGTTTGTAAAGGAATTATAAAGAAATTTTAGAAATTGAATCATGCCTTCATTCATTTCATTAATATTAAAATTTTTTAAAAATAATATTTTTTTGTATTTTTACATCTTTCTAAAATTATCTTTTTAAACTCCTTTAAAAAGTTCTAATATTCCTGTTTTAGTTAGGCATCTTTTAATATATGTATGTATTATAAAGTGTTAGCTTTATAGATTTTTCCTAATTGAGCATGATAAATTAAATTGCTATTTTTTATTTGATTTGTTATTCTTAAATGAGTTTGTTTTCAGCATGACATTTTTTTTTAAAAATGTTAATAATGAAAAGGTAGTTTTAAAAAAGCAATAAAAACACATAGAAATAATCACCCATATTTTACCTCATAAAGGCAATTCTCCTTTCAACAATTTTTTACAATTCAAATTGAACATTAAGCATATTATGTTGCCATCAATATATTATGTTTAATATGATATCTGTAAGTTTAATTTGTATGTCTCCATTCATTTATAAATTAATATAGAATGGTTTCCTTGATTCTGGAAAACTAAACTGCTTATTTTGGATATGGTAAGAAAAAGGATAAGTTAGCTAACTATAATTGAATAGGTATATATATTTATGATATTGAATAAAATTAGGTACATATATAGATCTATATGTTAAGAATTTTTATAAAACATTTTTATGAAATGCTTCAACCTGTATGGATAGTTTGTGGCTCCTAGATTCCATCCTGAAAAAACATTTCTTTTCTCTTAAAGGCACTTTCCCTTCACTCTGTGTGTATTTCCCAGAGGGGTTAAGTGTAAACTTTGGTGACTGATTTGTTGCATCTAAAAAGATTTTAAAAAGTATATATATTTTTAGGTCTTTAGTTTGACTAGACTTCTCAAAGGATTACAGGATTATTATAATAAGATATATGGTTGCATTCTTTTCAAGTTGCTATTATTTAATTTTCTTTGAGACACAATTTTCTTTAAAAGTGTAATATAGTTTACACAAATTTTATCATGATTATTTATCCTTTCCCAAAAAACTGTATTCATGTTTGCCTTTGGCTATTATTTAGATTTCTGACTAGGATTTTATTTTTTGGGAACATGGGCAATTTTGCTTCTTACTTCTGTTTCAATTTTTAAAATCCAATGTTTTTTTATTGGTTTTAATTTAATCTTTTTGTAAATATTTTTTAAATACAAATATTATAGCAAGTTGAAATAACAAACCTTTCAATCCAGGTTTTCCTAAAAAACTGTAAAACAGGACTGTAATTTAAATACTCTAATTTAAATTTATGAATCAGTCTGGAAATTGTGGTAAAATTAAACCCCATTAATCTGTTAGCAGATCTAGGAAAGCAAATTCTGAAATTCAGATTTTGCTTCTTTTAATTTAAATAAATTTGAGTATTTGGCTTTTCTAAATAAAATGTAAGCACAAGATTAGATTATCTTAAAAAAATTATTAAAAATTTTGTCAGGCAGTTAAATAGTTGGAATTTATAATCTTGATAATCCATATTAGTTAGTTGATGTGTATTTTTTTTTATGAGCACATCATGATTTGGTGAATATTATAGAGAGCATGTTATTAACTACCTGAACTTCTTATACAAGCTTACATAAAATGATACATAAATTTCAAATAATATGTTTGATTATTTTTCTTAAGGTTTTTGAAGGGATAGAAATAATATAGGAATATTTTGTAATTGCTAAAAATTATAATAGATTTAAAAATGATATTTAAAAAAATATATAAACTCTGGAAGTTGAATATTCTTATTAGCTCTATTAAAATGTCATTTTTCTAGTTTTCATTGTTATTTTTTTTAAACATATGAAATAAACTAGCTATGTGTATGTAATTTAATTCTTATGTGTGTTTATATATTTAAATTTCAGATACAGGCAGTAGTTCTGCTAAAAAATCTCGACTTGAACAACTACCTGCTGCTAATTTGGATGCAGATGATCCTTTAGATGATGTAAGACTTAATAAGCAATTATTTTGTATAAGCATGCATTTTTTGGTTTTAAATTTATTGGAGAAGTGTTTTTTTGGTTAAATAGAAAATCAAAATTATCAAATTAATATCACATTTACTTTATTAAGTTGCTTTTTCTGTAGGAAGTCATTTTGAGGTTGTCAGTGCATTTAAAAATAAATTTTGTTGCAGATGGGATACTATATATATATAGTTTTTATATATATCATTATATATTAATTTTATTGTATCTTATATATTTCTTCAATATTTTTAAAATAAAAATACAAAATTTTTATTATTTTCTTGTGTGTTTTGGTTATATTTATTCTGTAAACAATTGGAAATTCTGCCATGTCATGGATTTCAACCTTGAATAGAACTGTAATGAAATGTAGCCAAATTCTAAATGGTATGGGAGAGTAAAAGCATAAGTTTGACAACACGTTTTGTTAGTTTGTTTGAATTATGAAAAACATAAATGATCTGTTTGATTTCTGGTCATGTGATAGATCTGTTTTAGTCTACAATCATTTTTGTATAAACTTTAATAAAGATTGTGATACACGGATTGATTATTATGATATTTTTAGTGCTAAGTGCCTCAAATTGTCATGTTCCATGTTTATGAGTATAGAAGAATATAACTGATAAAATCACACTTTTAGAAATAGATAATACAAATGATGTTTTAATATGAGTGATGAGAGAATTTAAACACTGGCATATCAATTTAATCTTTTAGCTTTTAAAAAATATAATTTTTTAAAAAATCATATTATTTAGGACATTTTGTATGATTCTTAGAAAACTTTTTTATTTTATAAATATTTTTTTAAAATCTCATTTCTTTTTTTTACAATAAAAACTTATTCATATGACGAATATTAGCTTAAATTATTAATTTTTAACCTATGTTTTTTAAAAATAATTTTCTGTTTATAATATATTAATTTATAAGTCATATTACTGACCTCCGACCAGCCCGAAGGCACACAGATTAACCATGTAAAGCTGAATGATCAGACCCCTGCAACGGCAACACTGGTGGGAACTGTGGTTGAATCCTAATGGCCATCACCGGCCACAGTACAACACTCCTTGTAGAGAGTATGTCCCGTCATCGATAGGAGGGCCAGTGTCCCCACCTATTATTGTACCCACCAAGTTAGCGATATCTAACCACTATAATAGAAGCATCTCATCCTCATTTTGAGGAGCCCCCCCCTCTTGAAGGGGTATATTAATGTATGAGAGTAAATTTTATATTGTGGTTTTCTGTTAGTTATGAAATTTATCCAAATACTATTTTAGATTAAAATAGAATTTTTTCATTGCTCATAATTCTATAATTATTATTTATTTTAGGATGATGAAAGTGATGACAGTGATGAAGATAACACTGCTGAATTAATGGCTGAATTGAACAGAATAAAGAAGGAAAGAGCGCAAGAAGAAGCACGAAAAGTATACAATATAACTTTTCCTACTTTAATAAGGATTTTTTTTGTAAATGGAATGACTCATTTTATTTTTTTATTTCTACTTTTGCTTTTCAAAAATGAAATTGACTAATGTGTGTCTTAATTTGGAAAAACTCTTGAACTCAAAACTCTGAAGCTCAATTTCAGTATTGAAAGTTTAAATATAATTAATTATTGAACTATTTCTTACTATTGCATAGTTTGATATTGTTTCATTAACATGTTGTTACTGTGTTTCAAGTCTTTCACTAATGACACATCCCAAATGTCTATGCTAATTCTATATTGGTGGACTGGTTTCCGTTTCACAAAAGTATGTAGGGTGTAAAGTTATCGCGAAGGATATCCTTGTTTTCTTGCATCTATTCATTTGAAAAGGAACAGGAAAGACAGTGTAAAAGCAGTGTTTGTTGGACCAAGTTAGTTGTAAAAGTGTTAAACAGAGCAACAAACTATCAAATAACATATATATGTGTGTCCTATAAATAATTTTTGATCACTTATTTTTTGAGACTTAAAACTTTTTTTTGTTGAAATTTCATAAATTTTAACTGTATGTTGTACAATTTTGTATTTATGTGCATATAATAATCCAGTCAATTTGTTTCTTTTTCTTTTTTGAAATTCATAAACAATTTTCAACTAACATATAGCATCCATTAATCAAATTTTAAAATTACAGCATCATTTTGAATTTTTTTTGCTTTGATTTATTTTGAATTAATAGATGGAATTCAAAATTAGTTTTCCTCTTTTGATGACATATAAAGAATGTTCATATAATGACTTTGCCTATTTTTTAATAATTCATATTAAATTTCTTTCTCCTGTTTTAGAATTGTATCTACTTTATAATTTTATTAGCCTTTCCAATTGAGTATAATTTTAAAAGAAATTAATTGAATATTTACTTTAAATAAATTTTAGCATAATGAATTGCTATTTATAGATATGAGACAAAATTTGAAAGTTTGTCTGTAGTAAAGAATGTTGTTTAGTGTCATCAAATTCATCAGTGGTTTTTTTTTTAAACATGTAGAATTTAAATGATTCATAACTATACAATTTGAGTTTTTTTGTTATCATTAGATTTATAATTGAGATATTATTAAAAAAGCAGAAAATAAAATTTCATACTCTTCATCCAGCTATTATTATAAATGAAAAAAATAATAATTGGTACAATTTTTGGCCTTTATCTGAATTATTATTATGTTTAAATGTAAATAACTTTCAATATAAAAGCAAAAATTGCTTAATTTTTATGCATCTATACTTTTTGTCTAAAATTCTGTTTAATTCCTAGTTGTATATGATTGCTATTAAATATATTATTATATTGTCTTTAAATAAATGTATGCATTAGGAGTCTTGAAATGAATATGAATTTTAATACTTTTGTAGCTTTTATCAGCTTTCCAGCAGTAATAAGTATAGATTACAGAAGTGTCACTTTGGCCATCATTTAGAAAGATTGTGCTATAAAAACTATTATAAAGGATGTGAGCATTCAAATCTTATTAAGATAAGGAATCAGAAACTTAAATATGGTTTATAATTTAATTATGTGCATAGTTTGTATTTCATTGCAGCTGAGTTATTCTTTGGTAAATGAATCTGTATTATTCCCTTTTTTTAAAACACACGCACGCACGCTCACACACGCACACACACACCTTTTGGCAGTATTAATTTTAGCTTATCTTAATTCTTTAAAAAAATATTTGCAGCTCTTCTTCAAATGATAGAATTTTGTGAAAAAACATCTTTGTTAACCGCCCCCCGCCCTGCTTCAGTAGGTTCTGATTACTAATCCCTCTGCTTTGATTTCTTTGTTGTTTTGTTTAGAGGAAAGATTTGTTATTATTATTGTTTAAAGAGAGTAATATTACTGTATAACATTTAAATATATATATATATATATTATTATAGGCAGGTACATGGAATAAATAGAAATTTTATCGACCAACGAAAATTTTTCTGTTGCAGACTCATTATTATAGAGAATATCAATATGCACAGATATTATTTTAATAATTAGTATATCATTTTTTCATTATTGCATTTTAATTCTAAACAACGACTTTTCGCAACTAGCTGGTTAGCTGTGAATAATGGTTACTAAAGTTTTCAAGTTTTTTATATTAATTGGTATATATGGAAATGTTCCTCAGGAAAATATTTGTAAGCTTCAAATTTTGATAGTTATACTATTTTAGAAGCCATATCAATTCTATTCAATTCAACAACAATTTGGAATTTTATCAAAATCTTGAGAGTTTGGATTTTTTGGTGATTGCAATACTTTCTTTTATGACCAGAATGATGAAATAAATTTTTTTATCATTTCTCATAATGATGAAATAAAAAATGGAAATCAGCTGTCAAGTGGATAAGGAAATGGACTGTCAAAAAGCACATTTCACTTTTCAAATCAACAGTTTTCTGGGGCTTGTAAAATAATCATTGTTTTTATAAGAAATGCAGATATGTTCCAAGGAGTATTTTTTTCCCTTCAATTAAATGTTATTGGATTTTAGAACTGCATGTTATGGCTTCTATTTTTAAATTCTGTTTAAGTTTCTTGGGAAGAAAGAGATTTATATTTTCCTTTGGTTACAAAAGTTATTACTTCTTATATCAAAGAGTGTTGTTAAAATAACCATTATTAATAAGAATATATTGTTTAATATAAATTGGAATACAATTGGGGAAATGTGTTAAAATAAACTGCTGAACCCATTTTTTTATAAGATGTTTTGCTGCTTGTCTGTTATTTATTTTCAACATTTATTTTTCAATAGCTGCTTTTTTGTCTTTCAAGTATTTAGAGTAGCTAATTTATGAGAGCCTTGTTGTTATTGTCCCATCTTACTGTATAAGGACATTAAAAAATCATTAATCTAATAAATAGTATTTATAAATGTATGTTTGAAAAGTATAGCAAAATATATGAATTTTAAGTTTATATGCTACAGTGTGAAATTCTTTATAGCTTGTATGAAGAGAATAAAGATTTAAAAAGGTTTATATATTTTCAGAATTTTTTATAATAATTTGAAGTTGTGCATAGAAGTGTTTATGAAAATTCTTGGTCTTGATATATCCATTGTATGTTTTTATTAAACTTTTTTTTTTCTCAATTGATTTTTAGGAAGCAGAACGAAAAGCTCAAGAAGAAAAAATCAGGACTGAAAATATTCTTAGTGGAAATCCATTGTTAAATAATAAACCTGTTGAATTTAAAGTCAAAAGAAGGTGGGATGATGATGTCGTTTTTAAAAATTGTGCTATTGAAGAACCTGATAGAAAAGAAAAACCTTTTATCAATGATACTTTACGTTCCAGTTTCCATAAAAAGTTCATGGAAAAGTATGTCAAGTAATTTATGAGGGAAAGATTATTTGAAACTATAAAATGTTTGTATTATTATTTTTCTCATATATCTTAATGAACTATATCAATATTTATTACTAACTCTTGTAAGTGATAAAACAAAATATAACATATTTCATTAAAGAATTTGCATAAAGCATTTATTCTTAGTTTTATAATGTATATATTGCATTATTTTTAAAATTCATTGAAACATGTTTATGACAAAGACAGAATGCAATAAAATTTTTAAATTTGTATTAATGTTATTAATATAGTTAATTTTTTGAGTTATTTGAATTATAAGTTCCATTTTTTAAAGAGGAGATTTTAAGTTTCAAATTATTCTTTAACCTTAGTAAGAGAACGCTGAATTTGTTTAAAAAATGCCTTTTTTTTTTAAATATAGTTTATTTTTATTGTGAGCAATAATTTATAAATGCTGCTGGGAACAAAGTAATATCAATATATATATAAGAAAATATTCATCTGCATGAAAAAGAATGTCATCCTTTTGAAACCAAAAGCTCAGTTTAACTGTTCTCTGATTTTAATGTGCTACAATTACATACATATTTGAAGTTTGAGAAAAATGTTATTCTATTTTGGTTATGATTAGTTTGGACATATTTGAATTTACATGTTAAAAAGTTTTATGTGTAAAGAATTTGTAAAAGTTTTTTATTTTAAAAGTTTTATGTATATACAGAATTTGATAAAATCCTGTGTGACAGATAAGTAATTTTTGAATAGTGTTGTAACATTCATAATCTTATTTTTGAAGGAATCTTTAGTAGAAAAAAGATAGGAATTGAGGTTGTTTTCATAACTAACATTAAATATAATAAACTTTCCAGAAATCTTGTACTTAAACTGAAACTTATAGTAAGCAATAAGCTAAAAATTTATTATAAAAATGCAGTATTTCTTAAAGTTGTTATTGAACATTTAATTTTAACACATGGTTCGTGAGCTAATTGGAAAGGATAGATATCAATTTAATGTTGATTGATTGTGTTGTAGCATAATTCAGATATCTAATAAAATTATGCAAGCATTTCTTAAGATAATTTTTTTTGGCTATTAAATGCATTTTATTTTAAATTAAATATTTGAGTTTTTCATTTTTATATATTCCATATAATACTTTACATTATATTTTTCCATTAGTGTTCTTTGAATGAAAATTTCAAACACATGTAAATATGTTTTGTATTTAAAATGCTTTAAGTAATTTCATTTTAATTTGATTCATTAGTCAAAAATTTTGTACATGTAATAAAACATTTTCATAACTTGACTCATGCTGCTGTTCTTGACCAATTAATTAGTTTTCTATTTCCTCCTAAAATATTTAAATCTTTTAATAGTACATCCAATTCTTTTCTATATCTAGAGAGGAAAAGATTAAAATTTTCAAAATTTTGCTTGTTTCTATTGTTTATATAATTCACTTAATGGTTTCTTCTTATTTTCTTTAAAAAAAAAAAAAAAAAAAAAAAAAAAACTTTGTCATGTATAAAAAGAAAATATTGTAATTTTCAAGTAATTTGAAGAATGTAATAAAGATTTTGGCAAATCTCCATGTTTGAAAAACACATTTTGGCATTATGTGTATCTAGATGGATGGAATTTGGTTCATGGATTTTAGACCAGATTTATAGATTTCTATCAAATTTAGAAAGAAGTTCAAATTTGGAAAAAAGCCATTCGATATATGTATTCATACAATAAATTCAGTAAAAAAAAAAAAAAAAATGTTACATTTATGTCATGTATTTATTGATTATTGTTAGCCAATGTTATACAAAGGGGGAAAGGTAAGACCTTTGATGGAGAGTATGCTAGAAATTTTTAGAATGACTACTGTTACTAGTCTTGAGAAAAATGGAATAATAGAAAATGTAAAACCATGGGTATATATTTATATGTGTGTGTTATTTGTCTCTAAAGGAAGACAAAAAGAAAAGTTCAAATTGGTTACTTAGCATTTCCATGTCATTTTGCAAAATTCCATAAAAAGAGACTAAAATTTTAACAATTAATCTAATGCTAAATGCTTTTGGCTTTCCCCCCTGCATTATATTAGAGGGGGGAGGGGAATTGTGTCCATATATAAATGTAATGTTGTCCATAAATAAAAAAAAATGTTAGTGTTATCTTTTTTGTTTGCAAGAAATTCAAATTTTCCTCCTTATTGTAAAATATGGGAAATTTTAATGTGCAGTATCAATCTGCTTAAAATGTTTTCCCCCCCTTCTGTTATTAAATTTTCAATAGTGTATAGTATGGATATAAGCATTATTTAGCTTCTCTAGAAGTACTAATTTTATCTCTATTGAGAATATGAAGTTAACCATGAATGGAATATTTGTAAATTATCTACAAGTTGCTAAAAAAAAAAAAGTAGAGTCATGCTTTTTGAAAGCATAGAAAGTCTGTTATCCTGTGGGATTACTGTCTGTTTTCTATGGCGATAGAAGTTATTAAAGAGCTATTTGGAAGGCAGTGATTGTGAAACTTAGAGTCAAATCCGTAATTCAGTGCTTAAATATAAATAATAGATTATGGATCGTTAAGAAGCAAGTAGAAAATCCAACAGACCTGCAGACTGTAGCTTTCTATTTTCTAAAATAAGAGACTAATTAGTGAAACTGGTACTGTAACTTTCGCCCAGAGAAATTAACTTATTCATTTGTAAAATTCTTAATTTGGATCTTTATATAGTTTGAACCCCATAGTGGAAGTAATATAAAATCTCTATGTAGATTGTGAAAATAAACTATTATTTGAAGTCAGAACTTGTATTTACTTGCATAAATAAAATCTTCCTTTTAATGTGCCATTACAATTTTAAATTATTTGTGGCAGTATTAGGATATTTAGAGATTATTGAGGAACTCTCTGTATTGAATCTAAAACTAGACTAATGAATTATTAGGAAAATAAATATTCAGAATAAGATAAGTGAATTTTGGATTGCAAAACTTGAATTCATTTATTACTAAAAGTTTAAGCACATATATAAAAAAAGTGACTTATGAAAATTTTTATTTTTGTGAACTGTGTCCTTCAGCAGAGCAACTTCTCGGCCAGTTAGGATTATTTTGATGATTGTAACTCCTAGTCTTCAGATGCATCCTTTTATTTCTTGCTTTTGGTGGTCTTGTACACATGATTCCAATTACAAGTCTACAGATGCTGTTATTGTGGATTAGTATTTATTTTCTATTGTCAGCTACTGATTTTAAAAGTCACTATAATCTGATGGGAAGGTCTTGACTTTGGGACTAGACAGGCCATGTTTTGAAACCCCTATTCCATTGTTCACCAGACCACGTTAAAAGATTTGATCCACATTGAATCAGTTGGGACCAAGTGCCCTTCCACTGGTATGACGTAAAAGCTTTGAGAGAGAGTTGCCAGCTCAGGTGTCGTTCACATAACCTGACCACGTTTTACAATTTCATGGAACTTTCCAAAAGTAGCCCTTGTGTTATTTATTCTTATAACTAAATTAACTGTAGATTTTATTTATTTTTTGATGTTTTTTTTTGTTTGTTCCAATTCTGAATCTATAGAAAAATTTTGTTGTTGCTTTGCTGTGTCTTGTATTACAGATTCCTTTGCCAATCTAACAATCCCATTTCTCTATTGAAATACCTTTCTGGATTGAAACAGTATGATAATACAAATTACTGAAAAAGTTTCCATTCTGTATTTTAGAAACTTTTCATTACTTTTTGTGAAATTATTTATCTTCTTGCTAATATAAATTTTGAAGAAGGGTATTATTTTTCAGAGTATGTGTTATTTATCTAAACTCTTTAAAATATAATGTTATGATTTCATCTACATTTTTTAAATACTTATCATTCTTAATTATGGTCATCTTGTCAAAAGGCATAAAAAAGACTGGGCATGTTAAATAAACCTTGTGGAAAAGTTTAATTGTTGAAAATAAAGTCGTGTGCTCATGTAGATGTTCCTATTTATGTGCATTCTATGCATATCGTCATAATTTATACATTAGGCTTTCCTCTAACTATGACGTCATATACGAGCATGTTCTTTAAATATGTATTTTGATTTTCTTGGCAGTGAGCCAGTTTATTGACTGTCGATGCCTATTATTCTTTATAGACATAACATTTGTCTATAAGCTAAGCATAACATTATTAATATTACTTCAAAGATAAATTGCAAGAGAAAACTTGTAGATTAATTACAGAATAAGTATGTACAGGAAGCAGTTCTCTCATATAGTATATATTACACACATATATGTATGCATACACAGGTAGCGTTAGGTAGAGTTAACAATGAGGCGGGAAATCAAAAACTGTTCAAACAATCAAAAAAAGTTCTCTCATTTACTATATATTACACGCATATATATATGCATACACAGGTAGAGTTAACAAT
Source organism: Argiope trifasciata (assembly GCA_026543055.1). Lineage (NCBI taxonomy): Eukaryota > Metazoa > Arthropoda > Arachnida > Araneae > Araneidae > Argiope > Argiope trifasciata. Next base: position 86,087 of record JAPMOQ010020265.1, on the reverse strand, counting down.
GAGGTGGGAAATCAAAAACTGTTCAAACAATCAAAAAAAGTTCTCTCATTTACTATATATTGCCCACATATATATGTATGCATGCACAGGTAGCGTTAGGTAGAGTTAACAATGCGACGGGAAATCAAAAACTGGAAACGTTAGTAGGGGAAAGCTCAAAGACTTTCAAACTGAACATACCATTTTTATTGAAATTTAGTTATCTGTGTAGAAAAACATTGGGGCAAAAAAACTGGAATATCTTTTCTGAGCTCAATCTGTGAGAAACGGGATCTTCGGCTCTAACTATAAATCAGCGGAAGTGTTCATCAAATCCTTGCTCATACTTTCTAATAAAGGTGCTATCTCCCTTCCTACCAGAACAAAATTGTAAGTTTTGATTCAAGACCATAAACTCACGAATGCTTAGATTTTTATTTTCACATTTATGTTGTTTTTAGTATATCTAAGGAAATCGTTACTTTATTATTAACTGCGTGCCATTGACAAACAGGAGAGATCAATTTTTCCCTGAATCTAATCTTTGACTATTTTTTTAGCGCTTGATCTATTACATATAAATCATACACAAATACCAGAACATCAAATATATATTTTGAAAGCAATTTTTTTCCCCACACATTGAAATCAAAGTTTTGTATGAAATTTCAATTGTTCGAAAGATCGTAAGTTAAATTTAATTGATTCAATTAAGTGCGCATTTTTGAGTTAATGCCGTTACCTGCCTCAAAAAACACAGATCGATAGACGGTCTACCATTTAATAGTCTCAATGGTCACAGAGTCCGTGATGCTGCCATTTAACGGACTCTCCGACCCGCCGGAAGACATCCGGAAATGAATATTGAATGATCGGACCTCTGAAATAGCAACACTGGGGGAACTGTGTTTGAGTATTAAGGGCCATCACCGGCCACGGCACAACCTTCCTTGTTGGAAGTACGTCCCATCAACGATAGGGAGGGGTCAGATCTCCCATCTTTATTGTACCCACCGGGTTGGCGAGGTCCAACAATCATGCCGGATGAATCTCATCCCCGATTACGTGGTCCCCCTGGGGGGTCTCAAATTTGGTACAGATGAACATAAATTTTAAATCAAATTTTATTGATCTAATTCTTTTTATTTTAAAATTATTGTGCTTTGTAATCGGATAAGCAAGCAAGTAGTTTTTTTTTCTGAAGAGATTCTGTCTAAAATTTGATACAAATCAACGTTGACTAAAGTCCAATAATAAATTTTACCCCTCCAGTTATTGAATTCATGCATAGACAGACAGTCATAATTTCAAATATATGTTTTTCCAACCTGGGGTGATTTGTCGAAATCTCGTGTGCAAATCTATTGAAGACTACAATATTTCTTCTTTTTATACTTGGAGCAAAATAAAGTGCAAAGGGTGTGTGATTCTGTTTCTCCCGATTTGACATAAAATTCATAATTTGGAGATACGACTTTACAGGATTTATGAAGGAATTTCCAATTAAATAACTGCCTATGGTCGTTGGGCTGAGAGGGGACCTCAACAAGGCAAAGAAATTTAATTCCCTATTTTTCACATAAAATACTGATTGTATGTGTTGTGTACGAACTTTTCGAACACCTACCTTTACTTTTTATCTCATTATTGAAAAATCTTCTGCAGAAAGATTATAGAAAGAAGCCCAACCTACATTTTAGTTATTCGTATACAAAATTCACAAAATAAAAGTATCGTTATAGTAAAAAAAATTCGAATTTTCGAGGTTCTTCACGTTTTAAATCTCTCTGCTCTCAAAAAACGTATTTTTGGAATCCTAATTATATGTTGCTCTGTCTGTGAATTCGATAACAAATTTTTGAACTAGATGGCTGAAATTCGATATTCTGCCTTTACTTTAAATTTCTAGATTTTTATCAAATTTTTAACGAAATCAATTCTGCGAAAATGTTGTGTTTGTTATGTGTGTACAAAAATACTGATTATATGTGTTGAACAATAATACGGTACTATCAATATTTTATTAAATACAATTTTTCTGGGTCGTGTGTTTCGTTTTTTTTGTTGTTGTTAGTATGATATTTACGAACATCGAAACTGTGCATCTTAATAATATTGTATGTAAACGTGGAGGCCAGGTAGTCTAGTTATGATATTAAATAAAAATAAATGCATTTTAAAAAAGTAAATAATAATAAAGCATTAACATGCCAAAAATTCGTTGAAATTTAAAACTAATTTATCCATTAAAGAAAAAGTCCCATAATAGGCATTACTGTTGGTCATAAAATACTTGAATCTATTATTTATGAAATCATTTATTAACGAGAAGTATATTCAATCAAAATTTACTTAACATTAACTTTCTGGATTTTTTCTGGAATTCATGTCTTTTTTGCAGTATTCAAATGCTTAAAGTCTTGAAATTATTTAATTTCCTATAACAATTAATATTTTTACTTTATCATATATAAAATATAGAGAAAATATTGAAATCGTCAAAAAATTTGAACTCGAGATGTTGACAAATTTCCATGGCTTAGATCTCCCAAGGTTCGAAAAACACGTTTTTAGAAAAAGTGAGTCTGTAGCAAAAATATCTCAAAAATGTTTTGATCTAGACGTACAAAATTTGGTATACGGTCTAAAATTTGTACATTTCTATAAAATTTTGAGAATTTGTTTAGTGGCAATTTGTTTGTTCCGTTTTTCGAGTACAATTTTAAATGATAAATACAAAATAAAAAGAGATAAGTGATATAAAAAACTCTATGCACAGAATAAGCATTTTAATCTAGACATGGTTCAAATTTCGAACCCAATACAATTAGCGATTGACTTTTATACTTTCAGAAACATGCATATGTGATAACTCAAAGCTCTACAATTGTAGTTCTGTGTCATTTTTATTCCACTCGGTTGGGTAAAACGCACCTAAAACATAACTTTTTTGGATACCATTAATCGTATGACTGCCATCAATCGCTAAATAACTTGCCACGGATTATGCGATAGATTCAGAAAAAAGGCCACATTCTCACCAAAGGTTAATATTTCGTAATTATTCTATGCCAGTGTCATGCAAGGCCTTCTCTGAAATAACACGTTTATTAGAGTGTATACAAGAATGTTTTGGGGAGACAAATCTCACTTGTTTATTGAAATGTTACTTTCTGATAGAAACAACGAGACCTACTAATAAAACACTTGCCATTTAATTATGTTCTTATTTACCGATTTTGCAAGTTGGATGTGTTTCCTTATGCATTCAAATGTTTTATGGCCACGATTTATATTAGCGTGCTTTACAATCACTAATTTAAGAATCAAACAAAATTTCGACATAGTTCAGACATGATGGTTGAAGATTTAAGAGTAAGTAATTTGAATGATTTTTTTAATAACCCAATTAATTAACCCAAGTATTTTTTGAGAAACATTTTTGCTGTCACTAATATGGATGATTATTATCTTGAGCGTATAATTTGACTGTCATGATATTACTAAGCATATTGAAATAAATATGTTATTAATATTTAGAATGACTTTTTTCTTCACATTCAGATTAAAAATTTAATAATCTTATTTAAATGCATCAGTTACTAATAATACCCCTTTTGATCTGATCCAGATACTTTGATCTAGATCCAGATCCGGGAATTTGGCACACAAATTTGGAAAACAGATTATTATTTTCGCTAATTTAAACGATAACTCTGTTGAAAACAAATCTAAGCCATACAATTTAAAATTTGGAAAGAAAACGATTTTTTAAAAAAATTATAAACAAATAGTCATTTTCTTTTTAAAAAATTGTGTCTAACGTTGAAGATAATAAAATGCATTATTATTTTGATAAAATTAATAAAAATGAAATTTTAGTTTACTAAACGGGTATAAATGAAGCATTCATAAATTCAATGGATTCTTCATGCTACAGTAACACGGTATTTTTGTGAAAATGCATCTTTGTTTAACGGGTTGGAAAATGTAGTAGGTAAAATGACCTACGCTCTTACTTCTTATATTCGATTGAACCATAAAAATTGTATAAAGTTAAAAAATGCAATGAACTCCCCTAAACTGAGATTAAACCTAAAATTATGATTAGATTCGATTGTTTCAATTTATACAAGTGGATCATAAAAATTGTATAATATAATGAACTTATCTAAACTGAGACTAAACCTATTATCTGTTGCTTGATTTGAAACAACAAAACTAGTTTTAAATGCACGCGTATTTTTTTTTTTTAAACCGAAAGAAAATATTTTGTTGCTAAAAGTCATGATATATGTTTTATAATCTAAATACGGATACATATGTTATGGGCAATATGATTAATCTGTTAATAGTAATAATTACTACTCAAGTGTAATAAATCTATCACTTGTGGTGGTAAGCCAGCAATAGCTATTGGATGGTGGTGATTACTTTTATCTAGTGGTTATGTTTCGGAGCTACGAACCTGCGACTTTTGGGTTTGCCTGTTTTCTTTACTTAAAATAATGAGTGTTTTGGTATTGTACTGACCGGATCATTTTGAATTACAATTATTAAATTTGAAACACATTTATGTCGGAGGTTGAGAATGTGCAACTCGGAAAGATTTATTTTTTTTTGAAATTTTTAGATTAATCAAAGATAAGTCAATTTTAACTTCTTTTCTTAATAACACTTGAAAATATTACAGCACAAAAATAAATTGTACATCATTATCAAACTAAAGTTTTTTTAATGATACTAATTTATTAATAATGCTATTTTTTGCCAAATTTCGACAATTTAATTTTTTCTAATTGTCAACAATAGATTGTTGTGGCTTCAGAGCACTATTGTTATCCTGACGTACAAACCGTTTTCAATGCTTCATCAAATAACAATCAATGAAATCAATTTTAATAGTGGGATCTTCTTTCCATTTTTGAAAACTAAAGAAAGATTCTATTTAATATTTGCGTAGGTTACAAGATGAATTAAAAAAAATTGAAGGTATATTACATGATGTACAAAAGATAGACGAATCGTGCGTTTATATTCTTAATAGCACTACAGTCTTATGGGATTGTCTTTTTACCGAGATTCATGTACGCAGTAAATATAAGGAGACAAAATAATACGTCTTTAATATCTACTATTTTAAAAAACCATGGATCTGAAGTAATATTAAATAGAAGCAATATCACCTTCGAATCAACTGTTTTAAGTACGACGTCGTTAATCCATAGACAGAATTTTTGTTACGTGGTCTGGAAGATTACGAGAGACTTTAGGACTTGGAAACAATTGGCATTAAAATTACCTAACATAAAGGAATGACTATTCGTAATTCTGAAATTTTCCGTGATTTTTCACAATTCATTTCGCATACTTGATGACCGCCGTGCAGTAAAGTTGCCCTGGAAACCAGAGGTGATTCTTTCATCGAATAATCACGAAATAGCGCTCAAACGATTTCAAATACTTCGTACCTCTTTATTCATTCAGACTAATGAGATACTTACACAGAGCAGATGCAAAATTATATCGATAACCGACATGTTGAGATTAAAGTCCTTGCAACGAATCAGAACTATTTTACCTTCCTCATCCATCATATAGTGAAAAAACAAAAGAATGACGAATTGTATTTATCACATTTCATATAACAGGATATCCTTCGTTGAATCATGCTCTTGAGCAGTGCCCTAATTTGCTTCCAGAAATATTTAAAGCATTGTTACGATTTCGACTTCATAAATTCGCTGTCATGAGCGACGGAAGTCAAGCATTCTTGCAACTTATTTTGGCTGAAGTGGATAGGAATTGCACTAAGTTCCTGTGGTTAGGACATAAAAGGATGCAAATGGAAAAATACCAAAAGACGATTATAGTTAATCACCTTTGGCAATTGCCTATAATCGATTACATTGGCAATAACCATATATAAAGATGCAGGAAACTCAAATGGGGGAGAAGGGGTAGATCATTATTCTAAAGATTTGGTTTTGATGCTAAAAATTTATTTATCTATTTGTTGATATCTGATTTAAACCAGTAAAATTTTATGCGCAGTTGATTATCCGAAAATTAAAAAATCGAAAGTTTGAATTTTTTGACCGTAGGATTACTTTCTCCTTGTGAATTTTCTTTCGAATAAGTAAAATGTAGATAGAGCTTCTCTCTATAATCTTTTTGCCCAAGATATTTCCGTAATGTGATTAGAAATAAATGTAGGTGTTCGTAATTCAGTTTCAATTGCAGCCTTTTATATTTGGAATCTTTACTGATATTATTTTATGTTTTATTCTGCCTCTATTATTAAAATCTGTTCTTATAGTCGATAATCTTCGATGACATATGATCTGGCTAACTTTTGACCATTAGCTATCTCTACACTTTTATTTTATGCATCAGAAATCCCATACCCTAAATATTATGTTCTCACATAATAGGGAAAAGATGCACCTAATATGAGAAATCGAGTTAGAAGTGAGAGTTAATTATCATTAAATTCAATCAGTGCTTATCAGTAAACAGTATGAAAGCATTTTTTCTTCATCAAGAAATTTTTCAAAAGTTGTATCATATGACCAAAAGCATTGGTTAGTAGTCTTACAGGGCACATGGAGGAAATATTTCGATTCTATATAGAATCGGGGTTGCAAATTTATATTGTCTTTTGAGGAGTGCCTTTTAGAGCCTAAAGAGAAAGTGATCGATTGGTCATTAATGGCACCAATATATGTATATGTTGGTACAATATACATTCCATATATATTGTGCTAATAAACTATTTATTCAGGTTTTACAAACTATGTGTATGCAGGTAAATTTAATTTCTCTAGTATTTGCTAATTTTTGTTGCCTTAGCGATACATCGCAAACCGTCGCCAATAGAGGTGTCCAATCATTTTGGCGAAATTTTATATATAATGAAGTTAGTGATTTTGGCGTTATCTGAAAGGGATTGTAGCATTTGCGCTCCAATTATCATTTCCTACCCCCAGTTTGAAGGTTTACTGGAATTTTATTACCTTTGGCAGGAAAATTTGGCGTGGAGCGCATATTCCACTCTTGTTTTTTTTTCGGTGCCGTATCCCTTCGTTAATGACCTTTTAGGCAGTGATAGATTACTTTATGATAAGATAAGATTACTAGGTGGACTCCCCCCCCTTACCGTAAAAGCACTTAGCCCTCATAAATGAACTCCTTATCGTTAAATGGTTGAAATAGGGAAAATGAGAAAAAAATTCTTAACACTTTTCTCGCATAATTTTACTTATCAAAATATTTCTGAGCAACTTTTTCCGTAAAATGTTGCTATTAAACAATTTTAAAATACGTGAAACGCCTTCAAAAAATAAAAAAAGGAATTTATTTTATTTATTTATTTACCTACTTTACCTCAAAATTCATAACATGAATACGTTGGTAGATTTTCTGTTAAGAAAGACTGTTTGTTAAAATTTGATTTTTGAAGTAAGAATGTTACAATTTTCTTTTTTTTTTTTTAAATACAGCATAGTCTTGCGAGGAATGTCATGTTTTAATTTGATTATTTGTGTTTAAATTAATATCATTTAATTTTTCGTGTTTGATTTATTTCGTTGTACTATAAATTACAGTTTCCGAATTAAAAATTGTAATATATTTATATTACAGACATACTGCTAAATTCGTTTTTTGTAATTTTGAAAAATAAAGCGAAGTTTTTTTCCCTCCCCATAGAAGACAAGCAAATTTTCAAATTATCATCAATATTTGAAATTTTTAACAATGAAAATAAAATTATTGCATTTATAACCTTAACCTTTCGAATTACTTGATTTGTTGGATATAATCAATGTAAAGTTATACTTTATACTAAAAATTAAAAAAAAATCATTTAATATCTATCCTGATTGTATTATAATCAAAAAGAATTAAATAACTTGGGAAACTTGTCACTAAAAACTATAGACACATAATTTTAGAATAGCAAACCTTTATAATAATTGTTTATTAGTCGAATATTTATAATATAATCGAAATGAATTTGAAATAATGTGTGAAAACTAGGCGCTAAAAATTATAGATATATCAAATTTTTAGAATAATAATTGTTGTAGATGTAAAAGTGCCAGAAATTGTTAATCTCATTGGTACTCATGTTTAATATCATTTTAGTAGAGCTAAAATTGTAATATATACTAGCAAATAATAAATAGATTTCAATAATTCTTTTGTCTTTTTCTTTCAATACATTAGTTAGTAAAGAAACTTACTTTTGTTTATTTCAACTCACCTTTTTGTAAAATATTCTTTCAAAAAAATATTTCAAGTCATGTTGATTCTATTTACATAATTAATACTGCTTTTATATAGAGAAATGTCTTACGTTGTCGGATAGATAATAATATTTTACAAATAAAGAAAATAGATGTCTAAAGAGACCATTTTTACTTACAAAATCTTGTATCTTAGATGGAATAGGGAATCTAATTCATAGGGAATTGAATTTTTAGACTCGAAAAGACGTTAAGTTTTAACTTCAAACTCAGGTTTTAATGATACAACTATATAAATTAACAAAAAAAAAAAATCTAATGTAATGAGTCAGTAAATGGATTGATTATTCCTTTCCACCCAATTATCATTTTTAAAAGATTTTATTTCTTTTGTAATAATATATATTAATTAAGAAATAATTTAGTTTGAATTTGCTTAATTTAATAGGAGTATTTTCAAAATAGCAGAACTAAGGAAGATTTGTCAGATTTGAATCCCCTAAATAGTTTTTAATGAAAATTGATTGTAAAATAATTTTGATAAAGGAAAAACAGAAATTTTTTGTAGTTTATTTGCCTTTAAAAATGGAATAAACTTTCTGAGTGATACTACTACTATTTATTATACTATTCTTTAATATAGAATAAAACGTAGCCTATTACAATTGTTTCATCGATTCAGATAAAGAAAATGATTCCACAAATTACACCACTTTGAAAGAAAATTGTGTTAATTTTAAAATTAACTGAATCTATCGTTCCTATACAATCAATTTTTGTAGAAAATTAGACTAACTCAAGAACTTCTAAAAACGACAGCTCTAACATGCGGACAAAAACCTGCCAATGACGATAAATTGTCTTCATTTTTCCAAACTATAAATTTTTTTCTAATCAATGTTTCTATCTAGATCAAAGCAACATTTGTCTCACCAAACAACAATTATCAGAAAGAAAAAAAATAATTTTGCATTAGAAATGGCCTATTTGTTTGATTTTAGACGTCGATTCTGTATGAATGCCACTTATTAAAGTTGAAGTATTCTCAACCTTGTCTATTTTAAAATGTTGAGCACTGGACCACCCGTCCTTAATCTAACAAAAAGGTAACCTGAAAAATATAGGCAAATGTAACTTTTTTTCATCACATATATGACACTTCATTCTCACCATTTCTCTTCGTTTGTTCCTACAATTTTTAATAACTATACCACAAAGCCCATTAAAATGTTTGGAACTGAAAACGACATTGTATTTTTCTAAAACTTGAAAAAAGCATTACGATTGCTTACAAAATAAATCGTCATCATAACCAAAAGTTTCTTTTCTTTATAAAGACCTTGTGTATCTGTCGAACAATGAAAGTAAACAATGCTATGCGCGATTCTTAATTTTTTTGAAGTCATAATGATTGTATAATGTACAAGTTGCATTCCGAAATTAACACATTTGTGACCATTATTTCGAAATTTAAAACTAAGCATATCTCTCAAAATTTTCTTGATAGAAAAGTGAAATTTTGTACGTATAGATAAAAGTAAGAGAAAAATTGTACTAATTAATACTTGAAATTATGATGGATATATAAAAATTAATTTTCGTACAATTGCCTACCTTATTTAATGAAATTTTGTAATTCGAAGTGTTTAGATACAATATTAAAAAAAAAATTCTTAGGGCAACCTTTTGATGCTTTATTAGAAGAAGAAAAGGTGACTTTAGAAACCATGCTAACATAGCTGCAAAATTATTTTTATCTTAATGCCTAATATTTAAATATTTACTATTGTAATTTCTCCATCTATATAAATCTATAGTTTTGGCAAAAAAATTTAGGGGCGAAAAAAGAACGAATAAAATGTAAAGTAAGATATTTTATTTTTAGCTTTCTTTCATATATAGATTTAAGACAAATTGAAAATTAGTAATAAATCATTGATAGCACTTTTAAGAAAATAGACAGAAATTTGTTACTACATTACCTGCGAATAAAACTTTAGATCATGATACTGAGTCTGAGAATTAAACGTTTTAATGAAGAACTATAGATGCATTTACATGTCGATTGATGGTACATTGGATTGTGTATAATTGTCTGACTGTAAATTAGCTAGAAAATGAGGTAACATATTTCAAATTTGAAGGAATATCAGTAATTATCAACATTTTCTTATAGAAATGTTTTTTCTTTCTGAAAATTAACCAGCATTTATTTTCTGAATTATTAATATGATTCCTATCTTATTTCAGACAAAGCGCTTAATATTTTGCAAAAAACAGCTCATTTGAAGTAAAAGTTTAGGGAGTATGTATACATACAAGAATACATAAATACAAATTGAAAGAACTAAGCATTACTGATATCCACTTAAATTTCACTTTAAAGCAGTTTCTAATTATTTTTTTTTTCATTTTGTTAAAAAAAGTTAGACAGTAAGAGATATAGAGATTAAAATCCCCATAAAAATAAAAATTAAACTTCACTTTATTAGATGAATTTGTATAACGCACATCAAAATTATTAATGCCTTCTGTGCGAGAAAATTATAATCGTGTTCCTTTATCATAAATTTTTTAAATGAAATATCTCACATTTCCTTTATTACTTTAAACTCTCGTCTAAAATGCAATTAAGGGTAGACAGCCGTTTTCCCACGGAAGCTTCGTCTCGTTTTCAAGGACATGGAGTATCATTATTACTATGAACTGTGATTACTATTTGGCGTTCGTTGTAAAATCGCCAAATCTTTCATGCAAAGATAACGGTTATAATGTGACAATCCTGAATATCTTTTAATGACATGGGGGGTTAACTAGTGGAGCGCAAATGCCACTCAACCATCTGAAAGTCGTCAAGTTAACCCGGGAACCGTAAGAACAAAGAAGTACTAATCTTGCTTTTAAGTATGCGAAATTGGGGGAAAACGTTTTAATGGTTTGATAGCGGTTACTGAAAGGTGATACTTCCTTTTTAAAAATTTCGAAAAACCCTATTGATACGGAGCAATACATAAAACTCAAATTATATTAATCAGTATAGAATTCTAATATTATACGGTACACGTAGTTTTTCCAGTATTCACTAAATTGGTTCCCAATGCCATAAACATTCTTAAAATCATTTCTAATTACCTTTTCAAGTTTGGAAATAAACTATAGCCCTATCTTTTAATTATTTTAAATTTAAATTTCCTATAATTCTATTAGTCACTTATCTTGAAATTCGATCCCGGGACCCTTTGCTCGGCAAGGGGCGTCTGAGATATTGAGTTACTGAGACTTTGAAATGTACTTGTCGATTACGGTCATTCTGTATTTGAATCAATCGGAATTTAATTCTTTTTGCACCTAATTTTTGATTGTTTTTATCAATTTAAAATAATTATTTTTTTAAATTTTGTGTTAACGTGATTTGAAGTAAAACAGAAAAGCGATTTCACGCTTCTCTAAAATTTGTACTAGAACTAGTTATAGAAGTTAGTTTCAAAAGTACTAGCTTCAGAATATATATAGAACATTAAAAAAATATTTTTTCCGAAGCTATTTGCCTTTTTTTATTACATAAAAATCCAATTCCAGTATTTAGAAAAATTTAAAATCCATTTTCCTATAAAACAAGATTTGTTGATCAAGATTCTTTATAAACACAAGTTTTGAAACATTCTGTATATAACAAATGTTGTATGAAATTTAAAAAATCATTTGAAAAAAATCTATAAATAATAATTTATTATTTCCTTTCCTTTAATTTATTTATTTTCCTTCACATCCTGATTTTGTAGCTCTAGGTGGAAAGGCCTGACCAGTAGAGCGCCAAAACACACACACACACACACACACACACACACACACACACACACACACACACACACACACACACACACACACACACACACACACTGAGCTATTATTATATAACTATAGATTATACAACATTCAGCATTTAATAAATAATGTTCCAATTATTTTTTTGATTGTTGGGGGGATAAAATTTCAAATTATATTGAATTACTGTACTATAATATATTTTTATTGTAGGATTCTATTTTATGAATATTTTTAAAAACTTCAATGCCTTTTGAATATTGTAACATATTGTTTATATGGCGTTCATGATATTGTTTGTATTTCCCTAACTTGTATAATATTGTAGTGCTACTGGTGTTAGAAATTAACTTTCATGCACTTCCGCTTTAAGTATGATATAGCAAATATTTTAATACGACATTGTTTGTCTTCTAGTAAAGTTAAAGGATTTCTTTGAATAAATATATTATTTCAATATTAAGTACTTCTTAAATACAACATAAAAAATATTGTTTGCGCTTAAAATTGTATAAATATATTCTATCCCTTCCACTAAATTTTTGTTAATTATTTCCAATTGCTTAATGTGTATATGGATATGTAGTGGAAGCTTTATAAGCCAGATAACATACTCAAGACTGAGTGATCACTTTTAGTCTTGTGGTCATGTCATCTGGCTATCATCCGTAAGGTCCCAGGTACGATCCTACCTATCGCCAATAGCAACATTGGTGATCTAGGACGATGAAAATAAACAAAAAACGCAACCTTCGTTCAGCTGTTGTAGCGCCCTCTACCCGAAAAAATTAAAAATAAAAACGGCGATAAATAATCAGCCGATTAAAAAAATAATGGCGATAAATAATTAGCCAAATAAAATTGAATCAAGCTGATAAATAATCAGCAAATAATAAAAAAAACCCTGATAAATAATCAGGAAAAAAAAAGACTGATAAATAATTAGCAATAAAAAATGGCGATAAATAATCAGCCAATAAATAAAGAGTAAAAATAAAGCTGATAAATAATCAGCCAAAAAGAAAAATTGGTAAGACGCATTAAAAATTCTACAGCCAGTAAGAGCACTACTAAACAGAAACAAAAATGTCTTTCGTCTCACCTCTCACTGAAGGGGGAGTATTGTAGTGGAAGCTTTATAAGCCAGGTAACATACTCAAGACTGAATGATTACTTTTAGTCTTGTGGTCATGTCATCTGGCTATCATCCGTAAGGTCCCAGGTTCGATCCTACCTATCACCAAATAGCAACAGATGTATTTTTTCTATTTCAATACGTTTTAAGCAGAAAATACATTTATATTTTGATTAGGCAAAGACATATAGGGAAAACAAGCTTTAAATTATGATATTTAAAAGAATTAAGAAAAATCAGAATCATTTAAAAATTTATGCTTCCATTTTTAGAGGTTAATGTGTCATAATTGTGGTGCTAACTCGCAAAATTGTATTTGAGTGATATTTATTTGATAATTAATTATTATTTTTGGCTGTGTACAATGTATGAAAAATTCCAGCTTCTTTTTTTGGACAATATTTAATATCTTACAATCTGAGATTTATAAAACATCACTAACATCTTTCATTTTTCCAGAATGAATTAAATACATGAAAGATTTGTAATAAGAAATTATTCTTGGAATAACTTAAATCTAAAATGTTAAAATCTCATGTATCTCCAGTTCTTCCAGCATCTTTTCATTTACGATCTTGCTGAACTTGCTGAAATACGTCAAAGATGTCATAATCGTTTTGCTGCTGCTGTATGTCAAAAATGTCATCAAAATCAGGTTGCTGCTGCACTTGTTGGTCGTGTTCTAGTTGTTGGAAAGGATTTATCTCCTCTTCGCGTTGGCCTCTTGATAATTGTCCGACATCAAATTGATCAAATTTATCTTGAGACTGTTCCCATGACTTAAATTGTTTTGTTAGTCTTTCAACTTCGGGTGTAGATTTTGGAGCACATTTGGAACATTGGCATGTTTCTGGCTGCATGAAAGTCTTCTTGATATAGTTTCCATCAGGACATACTAGATCTATCGTTCTGGGTACTGTGATATTCACTTTGCAACATTTGCATGTGTCTTTGAAATCGCCATCTTCTGCAAAAGTTTAAAAAAAAATTAATAGAAATTTTTTCTTTTGAATGTTAAAATGTTAACATTTTTTTAAAGATTTTTTTTTGTTAATATATAATTATTACAAAAGTTTTAATTCTTGTAATCAATTTTTCTTTACTTTCGGATGATGCTACTGATATGAAATTAAAATTCGATTAATTTCAAAAATATTAAAATGGCACATTTTCAACGAGATTTTGCAATTGCACAAAATTTGAAATTCTAGCATATAATAGGAAATTTATGAAAATGAGTTACATTACAAAATTCTACTTTTGCCAACAGGAAAAAAATTAAACTTAAATAAAGGCATGTCGTTGGAAAGCCACTATATGTTATTGTATAACAATTAATGGGTATGTGTATTTGAGAGTTTGGGACTTAAAACTGCTTGATATATAATGTAATTTAGAAAAAGAAATAAGACTAAATTTCCATAATAATTTGCGTTAAATAATCTAATTTAATAACTTTATAATTATATTAATTATCAAAATGTTATTCCATATTTAAAAAAGAACTTAAAAAAAATTAATGTAAGTCAAAAACAAAACTAGAGTAAAATACTATTAAGGCAGAATATACTATAAATTAGAGAAAATCATTATTAAAATTTAGAAATTGAAAACCAATCGTAAATATTTTTTGCAAATGTCGCAATCTAACAAATTATAACCGATTTACGAATTTTGATTTTTTTTCCTTAAGTGTGGAATTTATATTTACATGTATCCATTATTTCCCGTAGTCACTTGAGAATATATTACTTTATGGATAGTCCGAAAATTCCAGCTCTGAATTTAGTTTAATAATTTCTTAATCAGCATTGCACATGCTCTGATTTTCTAGAAAAGCGCCATCTGATGGTTGAAACATAATTGATTATTTTAAAATTTTAAATTCCTTTCCCTTTGGTCCCTTATAATGTGTATAATAAGTTTGAACGAATGATGAATCTGAATGGGCTCACCAAACATTTGAATTGCTCATATAAGTTTATGTAAGTTTGAAAAATTGGATATCGGTAGAAAAGTCATTTGAGATAATTTCACTTTTGAACCGAGACATTTGAAAAGGCATTTAAAATTTTGAGCCGAGACATTTAAAATTTTGTAACCTTGAAATAATATATGTTTATTGTTGGATCTATCTATCTTTTCGAATGATGCATATTTGACCGAAGAATTATTTGAAGTTTCATTTCTGACGGTATGGTGTGATGAAAGTAATCGACGTTCTATTATATTATTTCTTCACTGCTGTTTTTCTCAAATCATTTAGAAAAACTAATTGGAAACTCAGAAACTTTTTTCTTTTCGCCATGTCGCTATATTTTATATTGAAAAGAGACAAAACACTCTCTCTTCATACTTACCCACTCCTCTTAATGGGCGTAAATACTTACCAATTACTAATATATTAGTCAAACACGGTATTAAAGAAATGATGACCTACAAATTTAATCACACACACACACACACACACACACACACACACACACACACACACACAC
>JAPMOQ010020265.1:16066-61102 GCA_026543055.1 Argiope trifasciata | reverse complement strand
ATGTGTGTGTGTATTGATATTGATTTTGTTTTTTGTTATTTTATTTAACTTACAGAAAAATATTTTTCTTCATTCAATTTTTCTTTTTGACGAAAATACGAAAACAGTCTAACATCGTTTTTTTTTTTTTTTGGAAATACGGAATTCGGAAACCAGTTTTTCAAAAAGTCGGTTTTTGTACTACCTCTAATCGTATCAGCTTTGGTGAATTATTTGGTGATCAAGCCGCTGTATGCAGTTAATAACATTAGAAAATGGAATCTGTATTTAAAATGCGATTTTTCTAATCACCTATATGTTATTTCTTAAAAAGCTACATGTTTAAGTAATTGTGCTTTTGAGTTGCTGCATTTATGCTTTAAAAAAAAAATACAGATCGATTGACTCACAACCCTTGATTTTAATTGGTTCAAAATTTTACAACTGTCTACACTATAAATGTTAAATGTGGAATTTCATGCATCTAGTTCTTTTGGTTTTGCAGTTATGTTAAATTATATTCAAATAGCTTGACAGCAGGCGTTCTTAGAAAGGATTATGCTCGAAATTCCATAAAAATCGACAAATTTGGTGTGCAGAACCGTATGCCAAATTTAGTCTATCTAGATCAAAATGTTTTTGACATATCTTTGTCTCAGATAGAGAGATGGATATTTTCCAAAAATGATTGTTTTTTTAAAGCCCAAAGAGTGTTAAAACGTGGTGATTCGCCAAAATCTTGAGTTGAAAATTTTCGACAATTACTACATTTTCTCTATGCTTTATATACGAAACAGTTGCTTCTTTAAAAAAAGACTTTTATAATTCTAGCAATCATCTCTTCTAATCAGTTAATTTCCAGTGCTTTCCTTGTTAATATGTTTTTCTGTAAATTTAAATGAATACAATTTCGAAAATACTAATAACCTTTGGTGACCTGCTAGATCGATGGGATCAGTGATTGTTTAATTTCAATTAAATCTACTACAAAATTTACATTATTTGCGTCTATTACTATTAAACTATTACTATCAATCACATACTCTTTTTAAACTTGGTATTTTAATATATATTGTTTTGTAAATGAGAGTAATAAAAATGATTTTTCATATCTAAAATACTACGATATTGCACTAAAGCAATTTTTGTCAGGTTTAATAATTGTTTTATTACATTCTTGCGATTCCATCATTATTGATACCCATATTGTTATAATTATTATGGAGCATACAGACTGTGCATGTATACTTGGGAAAAAAGATGAAATCTGTACACTAGTTGAAGGAATCTGTCAGGATTTATGCCTACAGAAAATGCGCAGTACAGAACTGTTTTTAATACTTAATTTTAGTAACATAATTCTGAAAATTAATTTTTTTTGTCTTATTTTCAATAACAGATTTCATTTTTTCCCCTGATATTTAAACCACTTCCAATGTTTCATCAAATAATTAATCACGTAATTTTCTTTCCGTTGTTAGAATCGAAGAAAGAAAAATTCTATTTAATTATCTTAAAAGTTTTTTAAGTTCAACTATGAGAAACTTTAAAAATAAATAAATTGCACATTTGCATTTTTAAAATGCTATGATGCCATGGGACAGATCTTCATCACAGAGATTCATGTACACAATGAAAAGTATATATTTAAGACAAAGTGGCTTAGCTTTAATATTCGACTCTTACGTAAATGAAATTATAGATGTATAAATGATTTAACCTAAATTATATATAAACCATTAACTGGCTATTAATACAGATGCTACTGACTAACCGAATAGCGAATAGAATAGAAGTTGTTTTCCTAATCTGATTTCTTCCAAAAAAGCAAAGAAGCAAAACTCCTCCTTGCGGATCTGCGCTTTCTGCCACGAATCAACGAAGAAAAATGATAAATTCCACCAGAAAAATAGTTATTTTGATAGTTATTGTTTTAAATTAGATAGAAATATACGAATAATGGCAATGAAATTAGAGATGGTGACATTGAAATGCATTTAATTATTCGTATGTGTACTAGTGTATCGAATTCCAGGTATGTAAGTGCGATAGGTTTGTCTAAATATAGTGAGAATACACAAATACTTCTTATCATGGCAAAAACATAAAGCATATAAATAGAGAAAACAAATTAAATAGTATGGGTTGCCTATCCTGGCGATCAGCTCTCGACTTCGGAATGGAAAAGTTTTAAGATTGAGACCACTAAAGAACCGTTGTGTTAGCTAATCTGGTGTACATTAAATCCGTCGAGAACAAACGTCTTTCCATTGGTGCAGCGCGGAAGCTATGTTATGGTATGTTAGCTCAGAAGTTGCCTTCGCCATCCGAGGGCTATTAAAGGCCTTATCACATGGTGAAATATCGTCCGCACTTTCAGTCAGCAGTTTTCCGTTTCTACCCTCAGAATCGGTCAAACAAGTTTTACATAATCGACGACCTTTTCAAACCAGTTCGAAAATGCCGAAGATAGTGACGGAAATATTGTCAGTAAACGAAATTCAACCAATCATGTGAAACTTTGAAGTGAAGTCATTTTCGTTGTTTGTTTCATGTCGCCGCGTGATAAGATCTTTAAAGTTACTAGATATGTCCCAAATTAGCCCTAGTGTTGCTTTTAAACGGATAAGTTAATATAACTGAACTGATCTGAATTAAATACTTACTGAGCTTTCTTCGTCAGTCTGGCATGTTTCGACATTGCACATGGTAACATGCTGATCTCCCGATTTGACGCACTTGCATGTGTCACAAAGACCATCTTTCCATTCTTCTTCAGGCTGAATGAAAAAGAAAAGAATCGATTAGAAAATATTGAAAGGAAAACAATATTTGAGAATTTATAGCTTGTAACATAAAATTATGCAAATATCTTAAAGTACGCAGGTGAAAAAATAAAATAAAATTAAAGTACTAAGAATAATTTAACCGAGAAGAATAAAATTTAGGCGATACATTTGTCAATACATTTATTTGATTTAAAGTTTCAAGGTAAAGAATACGCGAAAAAGAGCCGCATCATATGTGAAAGACGGACATTAACTATTGCAGTAATCTTGATTACACTGAATGCGATATTGCAAATGTTTATACACTTTGTCATTCAAGAGTCATATGTTATTTTATGAAATGGAGTTCCAAATGTGCTGTATATAGTTGGTCGTATCAGTAACAATCCTTGCTGGTTCTGGATGTAGAAAGAAAGATAATGGTCGGAAGCTGTGACAATTTGTAGAAAGTATTTGCAAACGAGTATTGGTTTTGGAATAAGCGTTATCCTGTTGAGAAATGCTTTCTGTTGTTTAAAAATGATAGCACAAATTGCACTATCTCCATCTTGACATAAGTTGCTTCCCAAATCACAATTCTTGGTTTCAAGTTATCATTTTCTATTTTTTCTGTTCAAAATGGTACATCATTGGTACAAAGAAAAAAACGCTGAATGGAACCTGAGGACATAACAGAACTTTATTTCGCCTACCAATGAGTTCTAGTTTGTGGCCTTTGAAATCCCGAACAGTGGGGATTTGAAATTAATGGCATAATGCTAGAACAAGGAGCTGTATTTTATGTAATCAATTTATTATTGTTTTCTATGTTATTTTGCCACTAGATGGTCGAATTTCAGCTGTGAATGCAATATCATATACTCCAGCCACTGGGATGGTTTTGTATTATTTATTCTCATTTTTATTCGTCTCACACACAATTAAATTGGATTTCATCTTTCCAAAGAGAATATATCTGGCACAATTCCTTTGTGGTGATGAAATTTTATTTTCCATCAGTGAATGAAAGGAACACTTGAAAGAAGGATAGAAATATTGTGGCACGATCAAGCAAAAAGCATAAAATTAAAAATATAATGTAGGTTTTTTTTGTCGTGTTTGTGTTTTCACGGAAAGGGGGTGCAGTAGCTTCTGAGGGTAAAGACCCTCAGAAGCTACTGATAATGTAGTATTTTGTGACTAAGGCGCTTTTTTTTACCTTATATATTATTGGCGTTGCATCTTCTGAGTCCACAGGAATTTGTATATCATCTTCTAATCTGTATCTATGAGTGTATAAGCAAACATCTTCCATGGGTTCTAAAAAAAGTACGATATTTTAATTAAATCAAAGCTTGAATGATAGAATCTGAAAAAAAAATGATGGATTAGTTTACTTAGATTACTACATTATTACAGCATGTAATCTGAATTTCATAGCAGCAATCACAAATTTTCAGGACAATTTGCATTTGGTTAAGAGATATCATTTTATGCTTTTTAGTCCATTTAAAAAATCTGGTGAACTAATTTTTTTTCATTTAAATAGTTTTAATTTTCTACTTTTTATTGCATGAGAAACTTTGTAAACTATTTTAAACTATTTTCCAGATGAACTAACGACTTGACATGACCCCTGATCACTGATGAAAGTTTTCAATCAGCTACAAAATTTGAACTGAACAGAAGTGAAGAAATCGAGTTAGTAAGAAAACGTGATAAAATATTTTTTGAAACAAAATTTCTTTATAGGTTTTCAAGGGTACATTAATCCTTAAATTACTAAAATAATCTTGAACATTTTTGCTATGGCAATTTTAAACAAATTCAATAGAAAATATTCATTTCTGAAGAATATTGTCTTTCAAGATCTATTAAGATATAGATGGAAAATAATAAAATTTATCAAATTGAGTGCATTGCTGTAAGTAGTTATTCGATTCAGAAATTCAGTATATCGAAATGATGACTTACTACATTTGTATGTTGTGCAGCATTCTCCTTCAATTTCAATCAGTTCCAGACCTGTTCCGCATTCGAGTTTTTCTGGACAGGAAAGTTTGTGACAAACTATCTCAACCTTCTGACAGCATGTGTCGTTCACAATTTCAGCTGTCTGCCCTTCCTCTAATTCTGGCCACACAACTGGTGGGCAAAGGGCTGGATCACATTCTGCAGAAAATATCAAACAAAATGAATACTATATCTATAACGTAGCAAACAAGCAGAAAGTAAAATAAATTTTAAAAAATCTATTATGTATAGGAAACATTTTTAAAAACTTTATATTGCTGAGACGTGCAATTTCTTTCCTAGCATAGTTAATTGCATCATTGGAAAGGTCGTTTTACTGCCAACTCTATTGGATGCTGGTCGCATGGGTCTCGAGCTTGGCGACAGATTAGAAGACTTTGGCATGAAATTAGATTCTAATAGAATTTTCACGAATTTTGGCGATAGAACCGATAGGGGGCGAATTACGCTGATTAAGTTTCTTCGAGAACCTACTGTGCTCTGCACAGGAAGCTATAAATGACTAGTTATCCAAGCCGTTGAGAAGGAGTTAATGACGTATTAGTTGGATCAGTTCAGAGAAGATCAAGCATTTAATGGAGCTAAACTAATTAGTGGATAGAGAATTGGTATCATGGGCCGAGTTTTGGAGGGAAGAATTGAAGAAGAATCGTGTCATGTGTGGAGAAGCCAATCGTATAGTAATAAGTCGACAGTTGGGTACAGTTAAAGCGTGGATACATTGGGGAATAGTAAGCGTTTGGAGAGACCTTAGTGAATATCTACTCAGATTCCCTCCTCCTGTTGAGTTCTGTCTGGCGGCTTGATGTGCTATGGTTTGTTTTTGATATCGATGATAACTTGTGAGCTGATGTTTGTTGTAAGTACTCAGTTGTATATTTGTAGTCTGTGTTTTAGTGTCTTCATGTTAATAAACAGCGCTATTTATTATTGAAGTCTGCTGCTAACTATTCTATACCAAACATCCACTACAAGCAAACCAGCGTTGATTTTTAGTGGAATTAAGTTTCGACCGTTACAATATTTTGGCACGGAGAAAATGATTAATTGTTTGGGTAGCATTTTTTTAGCAAAATAAAACAATTTTTTTTTCAGAAAATGCTGATAATAGAACTTAATAATCCTTACAATAATAATTCATCACCTTTCAAAGAAAATAATCTACATCAAATCTATTGCTAAACTAAAAAGAAACGGGTGGGAGATAGTTTTATGGAAGCTTTCTTACACATTCCTAAAAAAAAGATGCATGATATCCCTTTTTCTTCAGCATAAAAATTATGCACCTTAAGAAAGTCTGTGAACACAACAAGTGCCCAGTATTTAAGATACGTTATGAGCGTTTACCTACGATATGAGCGTTTTGCACTTCATAGCATAGTGAAGAAAACGCAGAATATATTTTTGACTGGCTAAAGTCAATATCTGATGCAGGGCCACGATTGTAGTATTAAGATCCCATACCATTTTTCTTTTATTTAGGTTATTGAGTTTTTGAGTATCGTGTTACATGCATAAAAATATACAGACTATCAACCTACCTACGCATTTGGTTAGAAATTTGATATGGATAATATGTTAAATGTTAAAACTTCGGACCAAATTTTTTTGATTGATATCTGAATGTTTTGTAATTATTGTGTTCTTTCAGACAGATAAACTTCCTATGAATGAAACTCATTAAAAATTTGAAAAATATATATAAATTTGTTGTAAAAACCTGTTAATTACATTTGTTAGTTTGCTTTTGTGCACAGTTAGGTTTAGGTAGCTAAACAAATAAATCGTTTGAAAATTATAACCAGAAAGAAAATGAGATTAGTTTTGTCCATGATTTGCGAAAATGTATGGTGGTCTATAAAGTAAACTGCGTCATCCTTCTTATTGATTTTATTTTCTCAAAACATGCCATGTTTATTTTTGCCAAACCAATGCAAAAGTTACTGATATTTAGTAATAAAGTATTTGTTCATATTTTATATAGAAACCTCTGAGCTTAATGAATGTACCTTGAGTCGAGAAAATACTTGGATCTCTTTAGTTTATATGATAAATTATCCAATCATTTATATGGGCAAAAGAAAGAAACTCACCACATTTGAATACATTGCATAGATCGGGACCAGTATGAATTTTAGCTGCCTCTCCCTTCTGACATTTTGGAACATGTGGCGTAGGACAATTCTTTATTTTAGGCACTGCAATGAAAACCATTGAGCTGCATTAGATATAAACAGGTATATTAGAAAAGTAATTTTAAAACATTCATAAACATAAATTAGCATGTCAGTAACTACTGGCAATTATTTCATGAGATTATAAGTAATAATTGTATAAAATTATAATTCATAGCTTGATTTATCTACTAAAATTTAAGATTTAATATATTTACATTTAATATACAAGAATCAGGGTTTAAACTTTACAAATTTTTCTCACAGAAAATATACAGGTTTAAAATATTTATTTAAATTCAATAGCGATAGATAGACGTATAAGGTGCATCATTGGATAAAATAAAGTTTCATTTTATGCATTTAGTAAGGGTTTGTTATGCGAAAAATGATGAATCGAAAGTCCATTTATTGCCCCATGGAAATCAACTTATTGAAATAAGTACTGAAATATTTCGATCTTATAGTTCTTGAAGCGAAGCCAATATAGATTTTCATACCATTGGTTGTGAAATTTCAGTATCTCTGCTTCTTCTGCTTGTATTCCTCCTAAGGATAGATTCTTAAGCAGTTCACTTATACCCAACTTTTTCAGTAGATGCATAGGGACTACCATTGCTTTTTCCCTTTGCATATGCAGCCGTATATTTTAAATTTGTTCATGATAAAGCGGCTTTGTGTTAAATTTACAATGAAATTTAGGATACAACCCAATGATTCATTTTTTACATATTGCAGCACTTAAAATTACTCTTCCGCAGGCACTGTTATTTATTTTGTTTAGAAAGAAACAGCTTCAATTTTGCAAGGATTGCTTGAAGACAAAAAATGATTGATTTTTCCATTATTTTATGATATAATGTATGTATATTTTCATCCATTTTCTTCTGGAAAATATTTTAAATATGCCACTTTTTTGAATGCATAATACGATTCAGAACAGTTACTCATTAGTTTACGAAGAAACAAGATCTTATGAAATTAGGCAATAATAATATATGATCATGGTGTTACAAACGAGGTGGATAGAGGATCGCTGCAACAGTGAAGTAACATCCCTAAAGCAGTCTATTTCTTTAAAAACACAAAAAGGTAAAACTGTATGAGGTACCTGTAGGTGTTAATAAGGCAATGCAGTATAGAAGAGTATAAAAATACTTCAGTTTTATTATTTGCTTATCCATAACTTGCGTCAACAGTGAGAATTTATTGAATATTGTTGGAGAAAATATTCCAAGAGATTAGTCTCGAGAACGACTTGCTTGAAAATGTGATGGACGATTCCCTTTTTCCCTATAGGTTTGTAAAGTAGTAAAAAAGCCAAAATGGATTTTTGCTGTCCACAATTACGACTCGTATTAAGGT
This sequence comes from Argiope trifasciata, assembly GCA_026543055.1. Taxonomy (NCBI): domain Eukaryota; kingdom Metazoa; phylum Arthropoda; class Arachnida; order Araneae; family Araneidae; genus Argiope; species Argiope trifasciata. The sequence continues at coordinate 52,782 of JAPMOQ010020265.1, read as the reverse complement.
TAGTGCAAAATCCTTTTTGGATTTATAGAACGAAAGCCATTTGACGATTTTCAGATTACGTCAGGATTGTTAAGATCCGTAATTCAAAAGATATGAAGAATTCGCGAAATGAATGAAACCGATGGCAATTATTTAAGTTTAATTTATAAATAATTCTAATTAAGGTGTCGAATAAAGCATTCTAACGCTTTCATAGAATTTTCATGTCTTTTTTAACTTTCTCGGTTCCTTCAACTTGAGAGAAAACAATTGAATCCAATTATTTAAAAATATTTATGTCCACAATATTTCAATAAAAACTCAATTTAGTTTTCTTACTATTTTGTAGAATTGCAGAAAAAAATGATAATGCCAATTACTTTCGTAGTCAGGTCACTCTCATAATGCTAGCTGCTTCTTTAGAGTTACAAAACAATAATAATTCATTTTCATGAAAGTATCCTGAATGTCTCTTCATTTTAATGTCAATCAAACCTTTGGTATTCGTTTAATTTGTACCTAGTTAATAGCTCAAAAATGAGCGTAAACCTGATTTTTCCACAAATTTTGATATAATTGTTCTAATTAACTTTGTATGTTGGAGTTTTGAGCTTACCACAAGTGTACAGTTCGCAGCAGGGTGATTTGTCGGCGTCCTGATCAATTTTCGCCAATGTTTCGCCAACCGAGCAGATCGGCTTGGAAGGACAAAGTTCCACAACGCAGGCAATAGTGAGATCGCTGCGACAATGACATGTTTCGCAATTACCTTCTTTCCATTCATCTCCGGGCTACACACAAAATTACAAAATTAACTAGTTTTCTGATTAAATTTGTTCTAAAAATATTTAAAAAATTCAAAAATATTAAGTAAGATTTTCTTAAAAAATACATTAAAGTGAACAGTACGCTAAATTCTTAGAATTTGATTACATTTAGGTCGTCGAAATTTTGGGAGGTCTGAAAATGACATTTATGTTAATTGCTCATCAGATTTGATCTTAAGAACTTGATACGTTAGTATTTGTTTTTTAATTCCAGGAGATAATTTTTGTATGAAAAGCGTAATAATATGGGAGTGTAATAATTTCCTTAAAGAGCGCTATTGTAGTTAGATATAAAACAAAAAATACGTTTGAAGTATCGTAGAAGAATTCTAAAAAAATTATTATGTAAAATCGTTATCAAGATTGCAAAAATATTTTGAATAATTTTGTCATATAATCAAACTGATCGGGCTGCTTTCGTTAAAAATGTAAAGTTATATAAACAGTTTCGTAAAACATTTCAAAATTCTACCAAGGATGAAAAATAATTTGAAATCCAGTCAAGCATTAAAATAGACACATGAATTTGTGTATTATTTTAGTGGAAATGATGTACTGAAATTTATTATTAGCCATTAAGGTTAGATTATGGTTGTTCATATTTGTTCACATCTAATAAGTTAAAAGTACGGAATATATAACTCGAAGAAAAAAATGCTTTTTAAAAAGTTAGGGAGTAGAAATAAGTTTTAGAATTTAAGAAATTCAATCAATGAATCACATTTTTAATAATGGGATTTAAGTTTATTTCTATATTGTATAACTTATATTTTTTTCATTAAAAAATCCTTATTTTTGAGTATGATCATATATTAAAAATATTCAAATGTTGTTGAACCAAATTAGTATAAAGTGGACTATTATGTAACCCGACTCATTTTTCAACTCCATGTTTTACCCTAAACAGTTAACTGCCAGTTTTTTTTAAAAAAATTAATTAATTTTTCGAATCCACCTCTCTGGACTAAAAAGAGACAACAATTTTAAAAAACGACAAGATTGTGACTTAAGCCTTCATAATAAATTATAAATAAAATTCAGCCAAGGCGTTAGGAAATGAAAAATTGTGTCAAAATTCAGATCTTATATTAATCAAGACTTGCAAGTATTAATCATACGCATGATTTGAATCAAGAATAGATTAATATAAGAAGAAAAAAAAAGAAAGAAAAAGTTTAATTACCACATGTCCTTCTTCATCACAGGTATCTGGAATAATAAAGTAAAATTGTCATTTAAGGAATACAATAATGACTGCTTTTGCAAAATCATTTCTTTCTGGATCACGCAAGTGACTTTAGAAAAGAACTATACTTTACCACAGAGAGTGGCATCTACACACGCTCCTTCTCTGAGCACTTTACCCTCAGGGCAGAAACAGCCGTCAATTTTGAGTTCGTCACATTTTGAATCTACAGTTTTGTTTTTAACTGTTGAGCAGGTCTGGGGACAACCTTCATGACATTGGGAGTAAATGAGGTCTCCAGGGCAGGTAATATCTGAAAGGAACAAAACAAAAATTTGATAGAATTTTAATGGTTTCATAGAAAATTGTGATGTTTTGACAGTTTAAAAAGTTTATTTAAATGAGTACCTTATTAATTATAGCAAATCCGGATTATTATCGCACAGTGCTTATAGTCTAATTTGTTAATTAATAAGACATGGTAATAAAAATGAAAAACGTAATGAATTAGTAAAGGCAGATCACAAAAAATTTGATGATAATATTGTATGGAGTACGAAAGTACTCAAATATGTATGATATATTGATCTTTGATGTAAATAAAGAGTTTTTACTGAATCTAATGTCCGATCTTTCGCTGATACATGCACTACAAAGAAAATAGAATACTTGCTTTCTGCATCTTTTTTACAACTGATTGAAAAAAATTTAACATAGAACTATAATTTTTTAGTTTCACGAGATAATAAATCAGATTCCATTTAATTCATTCAGTTTGTGAGTTACAATCTTTACATGCATGGGAAAATACTGACTGATGAACGGTAATCCTTTAAGAGATTTGTTTCAAAATTTGATAAGAGTCTGAGTTTTAAATGTTAAACCTATGTATGAAAATTTATCTATTTAGTTCTTAGAATTCGGGAATTATCTTGGTTGCTTATAATCGAATAGTCGGATATTAAATTCTATTTTGCTGAAAATGTGACAGAAATCTACAAATTTAAACCAGGGTTCATATACAAAATTTCAGCCTTCTTCCCCCAAACCTTTTTCAGTTATTGTATTGATAAACGGATAGACATAATGCCGAGAATGTTTTTTTTCTTCGAATTCAAGGAAATCTGAAACATGGGGATTGAGGAAAATTTAGAATTTTTTTGCTGATTAAAATACTTCTTCTTTACTACGTATATTAGAAAATAAAAAAGAAACTACTTCATTGTTTTCTGATTGATTAGCGTAACTTTTGATTGATTTAAAAGGCTGTGATTTAGCATTAAAAAATTAAGTAAATTTAATGGGATAGGTTTTTTGCATTCTTGAATTTCAAATCAGTATTAATTATTTCTAAATAAATATGGAATTAGAATTCTTACCACAGCCAAGGACTTTTGGCCAGTCTTCGATGGTAAGTCCTGCTTGGCAACATTGCCGAGCGTACTCCTTGGCAGTTTTGCAAAAGGCTGCCTTTGGTTCTCCACTGTGAATGGCGTCAAAACTGCAGGCATCAATGAATATTTCAATTTCTACCAGAGGATAACATGCTTCAAAAATTGGATTTTCAAGTTTTTCGCAGATAGGGATTGGCTCCGCTATTTTAGGCTACATGGGAATTAAGAAAAGAATTATTTTTTTATAAGACAATAGAATCAACATTTCTCTTAATTGAATGATATGAAGCATATTATAACATAAATAGACCATGGATCAAATGCATTGAAGTTCAATGTGGGCAATATCCTATGTCACAATGCATACAGACAACTGCAAGCTAACATAGACAGTACAACTTCGATTGACCTTCTTTTAACCATCAGTTTCTGTCATTATTAAAAAAACATCAACTAAACACCTTTAAAATTACATGATGATTCCTTTTTAGTCCATTATATAAAGCTGGAAGCGAAGGTAAGGTGTGATGACAGAACCTGAATGATTATGAAATTGCTTTTAGGGAGACTAATACTGAAAAAGAAGGAACTAGTGATTATGTAGGATCTGTTCTTCAAAAAACAGACATACTTTTAGCCACCCAGAAGCAGAAATTATAGTATCAAAGCGCATTGACTGGTTTGAAATACAAGATGCGATAAGTTTAAGAAGAAGTAAATTTAGATTAATCTTTAACTGGGGAGGTGCTGTTTAGGAGACAGCATTTTTCTTACACTTAAATTAAATTTACTAATGAATACATCAGTATGAAAATCGGTCAATATATTCTGCAGATATTTTTTTTGATATATAAATATGTTTTAGAAAATTTTCAAGATGTATTATCTTTGAAAAAAATAATTGTGTTGGAACAGACATTTTCTATTCAAATTACTTGTTACAACCTACAGTATTGTTGAAAAAACATTTTTCTTTTATATCATATTTATGTTTCCTGGGTACAAAGGTATATAGAAAACAATATAATGGGAAATTCGACTATTTTATGAAAAAAAATGGCAATGAGTAAATTTGACTTTTTTTTTAATGGCTTATGTGACTTTCATAGCACGGTTTTCTAAGGCATTTTATTCATACAGGTTAAGAACTAGTATAACAATCAATCTATAAATTCTATATATGGTTTATTAATATATTTTCTTAATTTTTCAGAATGCATTATCACTAGAAAATTTAATCATGTTTCGACATACATGTCAGAATCAATTGAAAGCGAATTTTCATCGAAAAACTCTTCAGTGCAATTATCTTTATTACCAAAAAACCATTTCCTGCTTCATTCAAAAGTATTTGGAGCCCTGCTTCATAATATGATCAGTAAGTTAAATAATATTCTGAGACTTAAGATTTAGCGCTATTTGCCAAGCATTGTTTATCACTGGGCACTAACGAGGAGAAGCGGTCTGAGTGACAATGCTAAGAGAAATAACTGAATTATTTGAAAAACCATCTGCTGAAATCGGTTGAAAAAGTTCAAGTGTATTCAAGGTCACAAAACAGGAAGCTACAGGGGTAATTCATTCAATTGAGTTAAAAATAGATTATGAGTAATCGAAAGTCCCATGCTAGCGGTCTCGCGGACCACATGTCCTCAGTTAGAGGTTAATAAGAAAAGCCTAAAATATCCATTTAATGAAATTACGTCTGGATTTCACTGCGGAATTTCCTTTTTCTAAATGTGATTGTTAGAATACAAGAGGTATGTTCTTTTTAGACGTAGCCCAGATGGTTTTAAACACAAGGGTTTTTTTTAAAAAAAATCTTAAAGAATGCTTGAGCACATATTTGCTTAGTAGCCATTAATTAAGAAAGGGTCTCGTTAGTAAAAAAACAGGCTGGTTTGAGAGTCTAGGGAATTTTTCATATATTTGGAGGAGGAAATCCGGTGTTCTAGTATTCTGAAATATCTAAACTTAAAATGATCTTAGAAATAGGATGTTTAGAATATTATAGCATAATTCTATTCTTTGCTATTCTTAAATTGAAACTGAACAGCTTATAAGCTTAAATATAATATACGCATTATTCACTTTTAAAATATTTTCATTTTCTTATAAACATTATTTCCGTTTTTGTTCTCATTTTGTTTAAGTTGTGATATCAGTTTATTTTATATGTTTATACAGCTATTTATTAGAGGCCCTTTTCCGGACAGCGATAGTTTTTCGAAATTTTATTGTACTCTGTAGAAATAAAATAAAAATGGAAATACTTTTATATTATTTATGAAAATTCAAAGGCAGCAAGTTATTCAAAGAAAGTCAGTACAGAACTAACTTCATTAACTCAGTAGATATTTTGTTAATCATATATAATCTTTCTAGTAGCAATTATGATAAAAATAATATAGCATAGCTTTTAGAATACCTTGTACCTCAAAGATGTCAGATTAGGAATAAAAATCATGTCATTATGACTCATGTTGGCACTAATTTGAAATAGTTTTCTTCTAGATTTTCTCTCTCGAATTATCGATTATTACCACTGTGAAAGGTAACTATTACCAAGAAAAATCACATAATAATAATAATATGATAATTATTGCTTCAAGTATTTTATCAGAGTCTGGTGCAAGCACCTTAAATTATTTTATGGTTTCATATGAATTAAAAAACAAACTGAAATGAGTTTATACAAATAAGAATATTAAAAAATACTAAGATAAATATACAATAAATTTTTAGAAACAATTGGATAAGGTTGTTTCTATAGGTTTAATTGAAACGGATAATATATGCATGAGGACTATTTCAAAGAATTAGTAATACCGATATTTTATTGTTAATGAACAAACGAATGTTGTAAAAGTATATAGCGTAAAACTGCAATAAAATTAATATAGTAGCATTTAAATCAATTGTAAATTGCTGAAGGAGTTTTATATTACATGCATTTTCGGAACTTTCTAATTTATTGGAACTTTTACAATTAATTTTGGTTTTCAAATTTATTGGTATGTGTAGTTCCACTTAGCAGTCAATTTTTTTTGCTTTTGAATTGAAATATTTCGTAGGTCAAAATTAAGCAGTTTTATTAAGGATAACTTCGCTTCTTTATTTTATTATTGTTTATTGCTTTCTATTTATCAAATTAAAAATTTTCTAAAAATGAAATACCAACGTTGAATAATAATACAATGAGGAAATGTATTTCCTTACCAAATCTTTCATAGATTTTTCACATTCTTCCGGATCGCCATCGACTTGGTTGTCACAAACAAATTTATGAAGAGGCTTATTTTTCTCGTCCTCTCTTTTCTTATTGCAGTTTCCTTGTGAAAAAATAATTTTATTAGCTTTAGTACACGATAGACTAAGTAAAATATGCAAATACCTTGGGAAATCATTCATTCTTATTAGTAAGAAATTTTTCTAAATCTACATTTAATAAAAACAAGAAGTTGTTATACAATTTCGTACTTTTAAACATGAAAATCTTAATTACAAATGCCGGTAATTTCTTTCCTTTTAAATTCACTAGTTCAACAAGAAGTATGTAGCATGCAAAGAGCGTTCAATTGAGGCTGGTATTATTCTTTAACGATATAAAGATGGTAGAATTTTAGAATATTTTTTTATAAAAAAGGTTCATTTTTGTATAAAACATAATATTTTTCAAATATGCAGATTTTTTAAAATTATTACAAATTTGAAAAAATTAAAATTATTAAAATAAATTTTACAGAGGCTCTTAAAAGCTAATAAAGAGCACCTAAAAGTCAATGCACAATATTTGTATAGATTTATATATATAATGAACGCCATTTAATGTGATAATTCATTTTATGTTATCAAAAACGAAACGAATCACTGAAATGCATGCAAAAATATTCGTTCCAAGACCAGTTTCGTTTAATGTTATTAGTTTTGAAGAAGAATAATCGATCTTTTATTTTTAGTCAACAATCTTGAAATCATTTTTCCAGAGAAGATAAACGTCCGGACAAGAGTATTCTGGATTGGCTTAAAGAGAAGGTTACTTTGCCAATTTTTCTCCAAAAGAAATACAAATGAAAATAGTGTTTATTGAAATTTCTCCAAAAATGCAACTTAATACCATATCCCGCTCCTTAGGCGAATATCTTGGATGTTATGAACTGCTTTGAAAACTAGAGGACGACACATTTCTTCTATATAATAGATAAGAATTTGGCTTTGGAACTTGGCTATATATACTAGATATATCTGAATTAAAACTACCAATCGAAGTGTGAATAAATTTCGATAGCGTATGGCAGCTACCTGACCAGATGATTGACATAATAATAAAAGAATTAATGGAGTAGGTTCATTTACAAAATCGCATTTTAAAAGAAGTTAACTGTGCAATATTATACTACTTATAAAACTGTGTATTAACTGTGTAATAATTATACTACTTAAAATTAACGTTAATACAAAATTCACAAACAGAATAATTAAGTCAAAATTATTGGCATTAAAACGCAATATCTCATTTTATCTTTATAACGCTTCTCATTTTCCCATCTGTAAACGCTTGATCATAAGAAGGGACCAGATTAATGCTATGCCGATAATCTATTATTGAGAATCTGTTGCTGATTCAAGAAAAGTCCTTTCTAATTTAGTCTATTAAAGATTTCACTTCTTATCTGATTTTATTTGAACTACAAACACATGTTTCAAATGGTGGAATCATAATTGTTTACTTAATATAGTTAGAAAGCGTAAATCAATTACCACAAAGTCCTTCTGTTTTGTTGAAATAACGCCGTGATGGCACTTTTACAGCGAATCCAGAATTCTCTTCGTAATATCTTGCTTCCAAACTCATTAAAGGAATCGATACAACAAATGTTCTTCCTGGGTATCCTAGTATAATCATATCGTGAGAGTGAATTGGTAGTTTCTCCATTGGAATACTAACTCCATCCACTTCAACCTAACATGGAAAATTTTCAATGAAAAATATTTTGTTACAAACAATGAAATAAAGGATAAGTTTCAGCAAAAGCTCTTCTTCTGTTATAAATAAAGGATTCATACCGTTTCCAGTAACAGCGTGATTTCGATCGAAGTATCTGAGCATTGCTTAAGGTAATCTAATTTCTCATCTGTAGTCTAATTATGTCTCCTTTTCTATTAAAAAATTACTAATAAAACTCGATTACATTTTCTTTATTACTGCGGAAGAATTCTCTTTATTGTTTAAATGGAAAGTAGGTGGATAAGGTAAAAGGAGTAAGGAATTTCAGATCATCTATGAAACTGTTTTTCCTAGCTGCATTTTTGGTTTTCCAGCCCATCATGATTAAGAGGAAAAAACGCATGCTTAAAATAAACAAATAATTCGTACTTAATTCCACTATTTCGCTGTAGGCTTCTTTAAGTTCATGATTATTATGTAGTATTTTCTCTTCAATATCAATCACTAAACTCTTCGAAGCTTTGAGTATGCATCTTTTTGTGTTGAGAACTATAAAAAGTTTAGAATGTGAGTTTTTTCTGATAGATTATATGTTTACCAGCGTAGATGAATAATATTATTATACATTTACAATTATTAAATTTTTATTCATATTATACGTATAGTTTGTTTTTAAAATTCTCATGCTCCATAGGTTTTAGATTTCACAAAAGAGGATTAATATTGCAGAAACATTTATGCATATTTACCTGATTAATACTTAATGTGTTGCATAAAATAAAAGCATGGCATAAGGAGAAATAATATCTTTTAAAAATAAATAAATCGAGCACGGAAAAAATATAGAGTGAAAATCGATTTTTACATTTTAATTTTTTAAAATTTTGAATTCTTTAAATTGTTTTATTAATTAGACGGTTTCAAGTGTTAACTAAGTTAGCAAAATTTTCATTTTATTTTAGCTGAAAGTGTGATCTAACTACAGTTAAGCAGCGTAATTAAGTCACATCTCCCCGCCCTCAAAAAAAGGGCGGACTTTTTTCTCCTAAAATTAAAGACGAATGCATGCATTAAGCTTATATTAAATTGCATAACAGCTGTTTCCTTTTTAAACGGCCATTTGTTTTTGTTCCTTCGGAACAGATGCTCAGTTTTATTTTTTTTTCATAACAGCTGTTTATTTTTTGGAGGGATTATCAGATAGTAAAAAAAGAAAGAAAGCATGTTATTTATCTTTTTAAACTGCGAAATCGATTTTTAAATTATTCCTTCCTTGTTTCTTTTTTAAATACAGAACTGATATCCACTGTCTTTTGCTCTATTCATGCCAATGCAAAATGAACTGTTTTTTTAAACTTTTGTTTCACAATTTCGATTCGTTCATTAGGATTGTTGCGCTTTTGTACTCCAGTTTTAGTTTTATCTTCTTATTTTCCCACTCTGAGTATTTCATAATAAACGAAAGTATAAAAAAAGAAAAGCAGACTGAAAATGTATCAACAAGTAAGATTTTCAAAGGCAAAACAGAAAGCTCACGAAAGTATTGAAATTAGCAAATTGCTCACAAATGAAAAGCAATCCTTTAACGGTATATTATTAAGTCATTCATTTAAATTTTGAAAAGGATATTTTTGTACAAAATACTGTTGTCATTTCTTGATTATATTTGTATATTTGCTTGTGATAATATTTCGCTATCTCCTGACTAATGATGTTTGAGGTTTGTTTTGCTAATGTTGTTTGATATATTTAGAGAACATTTTTATCACGTCATAGTATTTATATTGTACTTGACTGTGAAATGGTGACAAAAATAAAAAAAGGAAAGTATTAATTAACACCAAATGAGTTTAAAGCAATATTATTTGTTGATTTTATTTTTAGACACACCGTTTGTAGCAACACTAATGATAACTTTTCAGTTTATCTATTTCGAATAATGGAAAGTTTTCGTCTTTTGGATAGCAATATATTATTTAAATAGTAGTGCGGCCTCTAGCAATATCATGCAAAGAAAGACCGAAAGAGAATCTGCCAAATTGAAATGAAATTATTTCAATTTCACTGCTACGTTAGTGCCAAAATGTGAAAAATTGAATCTATATATGTAGATATTGACATGTATGATTTGTGGACAACATTGAGGTTGACGATAACACCCCTTAGCCTACATATGTAAACATGTTTTTAAGCATTTGCGTTGCCGAATAGAAGACATTTATGAATTTTTAACTTCTATTTTTACCATCCGGGAGGCATATAGTATGTGCAAGACGCATTGATGAAACTCATGCCCCTTCTCATCGCGATATCAGTGCCGAAAAGAGCAAAAGAGACCGACATTTTTCCCTCAATAATTTTATACAATGAGATTTTAATAGAGATTTATGTTGACAAATGTAAATTAAGAACAGGAGATATAGGTGTCTTTAAAAATGTGCTAAGTATTAAGAAAGTTTAAATGCAGTGTCAAAATGCAGAAGTAAGCCATTTTATAGAGTGCGTGTATGATTAATTAAATATAAAAAGTAGGAATTGGTTCAGGAAATCAGATACCTTTTAGAATGGTCTAAATTAAGATAGAAATTTGGAAATGCTATGTATATCGCATTTTCCTTACATCTTTGTTCTTTTTCATGATAACTTGGTGCCCTTTGTAAATTACTTCCAAACCTATAAGACATGTGTTGCGTGAAAAGAGGCTGCATTTCCTTGAGACACCATTCAGGGTAAAATCATTTTCTTTATTGCCCACGATGAGGTAGGAGCCTTCTGCCAAGAATGGGAAGAAGAAACCATCGAAAGTCTTGAAGTGAGGATCGCCGAATCCCGTGCAGGCTTCTGAAAGTGGAAGAGAAGCACGAATAACATGCATTAGTTTTTATCAATACAAAGGACTTATTAAAAAGTACAGAGACTATACTCCCAAATTATTATTTATATGAACTTCGTTAACATGCTATTTTTAGTTCGATCATTTTGGAGAACTCATAAGTAATATTATCATTTTTTTCCGTTTAAAAATTGAAAAAATATAAATAAATATTTTATTAGTGTATGAAAAGATGTTTGTAAAATTAAGAATATGATGGAGAAAAAATATTTGTATTAGCGTAAGAATACAGAAAATAAAAAAGAGATGGATATAAAGCCACAATATATATTAGCAATAACAACAAAATAACTATAAATTATTCAGAATATAAAAAAATTAGGTATTATAAATATGCTTAGAATTCTAATTTAACAGCGTATTTCTTTCTGCACCTCAAACTTTTGAGATTTTTTGTTTTGACCTCCAGATTTTTGACATTCTTTTTTTTAATACATTAAATTTTTTAAAAAATATTTGAAAGCAAATTTTACAACAATACTTTTCATTACTCTCATTTCATTTTTTATTGCTTTTTACTGTAATATGAAGCTTTCAATAGATTTTTTGTGTGTGCAAATTATCATTGCTATATAATTAAGAGTAAATTACTCAAAAAATTCAAAGATAGAACAATAAAGTCTAAAATAGCATAATATTATGATAACGTTTGAATCTCCTTTAATCTTTTTTAAAATATGTAATCCAGCAAATGAAATTTAAATTCAGTTTATTAGATTTATCTTCAGACTTTGGTTAATTTTATTTCGTGTTGATATTTTGGTTTTGAGAGCATTTAGAAAGCAAATTCAATTTTCAAATGAAATCGATAAAGAAATTGATAAATACAAACTTAATTCCAGTTACATATGAAACAAACTATTCAGATTTATTCATAAAGAAAACAATTCTGTTCATAGTTCTGATCGATCACATAAATTCAAGCAAACACACAAAATGAAACCAATTACTTTTTTCTCTTTAAACAAATTTCAAAACTTTATCGGATACATTCATTTACATGCTGAATTCACTTTTTTTCATTCTCTCCACTGGTTTTAACGATATATTGATGAAATTCAATGTTATTTAGATGTTACCAAATTATATAGCGGACGGTAGCACGTCTTATCCGTGATCTACGCTCCCCGGGTTCATATCCTGGTTCAGGAATGGTTGTTCTTTCCATGCGTTCTGTCTGTGAGATGAGTGAATGAGCCCATGTGTAAAAAGGGTTGTGCAAGCGAATGTGTGCGTGTCATCTTCATTTGTGATAGAAGTCAGTCTGACTTCGGATGCTCTGAGGTCTTTACCTTCAGCTACTGCATTCCCTTTCCGTGTTAATACTGACACGACATCATCGTCATCACCAAAGTATATAACTAAATTAGCTAATTTCAGGGATCCAACATATATTAAAAATATTTATGTATATATAAGATATCCATTATATGGACGATGCTATGCAATTACAAAGAATAAATTACATTTAACTAATTTTGGATTTCTATTAAAAATATTCCGTAATTTTTTTTAAAGGAATTGAATTTTCTGTTTTTAAAATTTTTGAATTTCTTGATATTTTTTTTTTTTTAGTTTCCTTCCGAAAATCCGAAATGATTTTTAATACACCTCGCAACAGATTGCTTTAAAATCAAATTATTGAAAGTGAAAGTTTTTTTCTCATTAGAATGATTTTGGGAAAACATCTGGATTACCAAAGTCATGTTTTAAATTTGATTTCTGATTGCATATTTGCACAAAACTTTTCAAACTATAAATATATTAGAAAAAATATCGATATCTACAAAATTAATATTATAAAAAAAATTTCTTCAAATCTAAGAATTTACCCAAAATTGATGGCAACGGCTTTGATTACAACGAATGGAAGTGAAATAACGCATTTCCCCCAAAACAAAGAAGTTATAATAGATATTAGATATAAATCTTACGATCGGCACATTGCTCTGGTGGTATGCATTTGTCTCCATCAAGGACGGTTCCAGGGGGACAGAAACATCCTGGCACACATTTTTCAGAGCACTGTTCCAGAGAAGTATCAGAAGAACTATCGCATGTCAGTTGGCAAGATGGACCACAGTCATTCCACTCCATTCCGGGAGGGCATTCCGAGTCTAGTCAAGTAAATCAAAGGAAATAAGCATTATTATTCATTTAGGAAAAATGTAATATCTATATGATAAAGAGCATAATGTCCATAAATCTTGAAATTTATGGCATTACTTGTAACTAACTTTTTGGACGAAATTTGTGTCTGAAAATTTGTCAAATATCAAAAGGATGGAAATGTTGGAGGTAAATTGATAAACGAGGCTTGTTGGGAAAGCCATTATCATACTTCAATGAGATAAATTATCTACCACTATTTAACAAGAATGATATTATTTAAACTTATAAAGAGCTCATGTGTACTTAAGCTAATTATAAAGGTGAAATTGTTTGTTTTAAAAACCAACAGATAAGGATGAAATAGAACATTAATATGTAGCGAAATAAAACGGTGATCAACTCTTCGAATATAGTTGTCACTGTTATGAGTACTTTATAATTATTGACCTAGATTTTATAGTTTATTTTCATTCATTGATTTCTTCAACAAAAGCAGTTCATTTATCGTTTTACATATAACTTCTTTTTTGCTTGGGGGATTGTATTTTAATTCCCACTTTTGTCAAATCACAGCGTTCCCATTATACATCTATTGGAGACGTTATGACATTATTGCAGTGTTTCCAACAGATGTATATTTTCTAATAAATCCGTTTACGTAGGGAATAATAATAATTACTGAATAATGCGATTTATGCCAACAATTATTTAAGTATATTATTAAGTTTCGGGTATTTTTAGTTTAAGAGAGACGAATTCAATCTGTCTTAAACTAAATGTCTCTGATGGATGATGGAATAAAGCAAGGAGAAAACAAGACAGGCGAATTAAGTCTGAAATATTATAATGTTATGCTATTTTAAAATGAAGGTTTTAATACATTTTATTAATTACCTTTTCTTACAAAGAAACTGAAACCCTATTTTTTCTAAAAATTAACTTTTAATGAATATTTTGCTGTTATATAGCTAAAAATGATCGAGAAAGAATTAATTAATATGTTTTTATTGTTTTAAAATTGCTTCTTTTAAACAGAGAAAAAGAACCCTACGTGAACTAATACATAAATAATACATATTATATGCTGTACATATAATACGCACAATTTACTTTTATTATTCAGATGAGATTTTAAAAAGCATTGAATTATTTTGACTTGATCTCTTTTAACTGTATATTGTCGATTTGTAAATAAACTACTTTAATTCTTAAAAATTTTGAAGAATCATGTTTTGATTTGGCGCCTCTTTTTTAAACTTAAGAGTAATTGAAAAAGCTAACTTATTAGAAAAACAATCTGTTATTATAGGGGTAAAATTATATAGAATCTTGACATCTTTAACCATATTTTTAATTTTAAAATTAATTCGTCAATTCGCAGTAACTACTGCCACATTTTATTACTTGTCATAGACACTTATTAAAGTTTTATAAATAGACAACTAAAACCAATTTGCTTGCTTCAAGTCAAAGCATTATGAAATTTTAATTTTTATTATTATTTTAATACTAACTTTATACTCATAATACAAATTTCATTCTTTTGCATTTTAAAGAGAATAAATCAAATCATTATATAAGACGAAGTTTATATTGATAATTTAACTCAGCATGTACTATTCTATTTACAATCATAAAATATATGCCGTTACAACCTGCAAACATTCAAATTGTTTAATACATTCAACAAAGCACTGTGTTCGAAAGGAATATTTAAAATATTTCACTATGCGAACTTCAACAGTAATAATTAAATCCATCTCTAGAGGACAGCAAATACTGAGTTTTAATAAGATTTACACTCGCATCATGTTATGAATGTTGACAATGTACCCGAATGATGACGTCACTCTCAGACAATGTAATTATCGTTTGGTACAATATACTTAGCATATTGAAAGATATTGATAGGAATATTTGCAACCAATTTATTAATGATCCTAGGGAAAATGAGCAATTAAATTATAGATGATGAAATATATCGCATTATGCGTTTATTTAAACATCCGGATGGAATGAACTTTTCGAATTCAATTTCCAATTATGTCGTCATGAGGATAAGGTAATGAAATGAATGTGTAATTGGGTGCAGATGGGAATATTAACATTAATGGAAGAAAACAATCTTCAAAATCTCTTTAATGTGTATTTATAATTTCTAAAACCTATATTCGCTGATATGATGTCACAATAAATCTAATTTGAAATTAAAATAACACGATTTTAGACAACCCATTACATATTTTATAAAAAGGCAATTAATACATACAAAGAAGGCTTTTTAAAATTATTTTTTATCTTTCTAATAAATACTAAAAATATGTATATTATTCGTGTCTGAAAGAAATAATTTTTGATGACTATAAGTTTCAGCAATATGAATAACTATATTGTAAAAATTAAAAAAAAAATACACAGTAATTTTCTCTTAATACTGTATGATAAACGAAATGGATACAAAGTATTATAAAAAATAGCTAAACTTTTTAAATAAAAAATTATAAACAAGAGAATGTTGGATTTAAGATGTCTTATCTCTGCATAGGCTCTCGTTTTATATCAAACCATTGTATTATATCATTATTAAATAATATTTAGTAGAAACCGATTATTGCCTATCATTCAGATCTTGTTTATGGGTATAGCTATAAAATTTTTTTCATAAAGAAAACATTTTGTATACTATTTTTTGTTTACTTGTAAACTTCAAGAATTGTTGAAAGAATTTTTCTATATATCAGTTTATGCAGTATAATTTGGCATCTAAACGGATTACTTTTTTTAGTAGGATTGAAAATGACTACTAAAGTTTAATATTAATCCAACCGATTGTCATGAAAATAACAAAACGAGGAAAAAGGTGAATAACAATTTTTTTGGATTAAGTTGTTGACTATCCAAAACAGGTTTCTAGTTTGTACCAGTTATGTTCCGGTTAAGAATGGAGAAAAATAAAAGTTTCAATGCAATTTTTCGCATTTAGAAAATATTAATCTCAGTGAAAAATTTAATAAAGAAGTTACATATATTGAGAATAGCTAATAGAATGAGCTAAAAGACAAAATAATAATTAAATCTGGTATAAAATTTAAAATTGTGTGTTACATTAGAAGGATAATTTTTAGAATTATTAAAAAAATGTTAAAAAGTTTTTTCAAAAAAATTTGAGTTAAATTTCTTCAATTTAATCTATGCTATAAATAAAAATGAATAGCTAATAATATTTCAAATCAGTATGCATATTTGTTTTCATAAAATTCAGTTTTGTTTTTTAAAAAAATAAGTTCGTCGAAAAATTTCTACCAGAACTTTTTCGCCATTCAGAATTCGAAAATAAAAATTATCTAATCCAAAAACGTTGCTTTACGATTTCAAAATATATAATGGTGGAATTAAAAAAATGATGAAAATTAAGTTTGAGAAAGAGAAAGAGTTACTACTTTGAGGATAGGGATTATAAAAAAAGTATTAAAAAGCAGAATCTGGCAAATTGAATAGTCTTTGGAAAAGGAATTCAGTTAAAAAAATTGACAAAATGCTAAATTGACAAATTCAGACAAAATGCTACTTCAGATTTCATTTTCATCACTTTTTAATATCATTATTTCGATACATTTGGAATAATCGAGTAATGTTTTTAGAAAGGAATTTTTTTAATTGGTTTTCGAATTCCAAATGAAAAAAAAGTGTTTATAAAGCAATTTCGAGCTGGGTTTCAACAAAGTCAATTAAAAAATGCATTGATATTGATTTGAAAATTTTATCAGTAATTTCTTTCTATTTACTATGTATTTATGTATAGAATTAATAGCTAAAATTAACAAGAAAATGACTTTTTCTAAAATTAAGATTTTTTAAAATTTATACCTTCTGTAATTAAGCTATTATATTTTACAAATCATTATATAATTATTTTTAATAATACAGCTTTTGATTTAAACTTATTCCCTGTGAATAGTAGCTTTTTATTTAAAAACCAGAAACCTGTGCAATAATTACCACCCCTATCTTCCTTATCCAGTAACATATTGGGGTATGAAATTAGGAGACGTTTTTGTATAGCTACTTTAATCGAAATCAATAAAATTGGTGTTATGTATTTATTACAGAATAATTCGACTGCATCAAATAGAAAACTATTATTCCTCTTACCATGAGTTACTGGTTAGAAGTATATGATATTATCTACAATGGCTTTTTATAGATTATAAAAATGATATATTAGAAGACAGAAGATAAATATGAAAGTACTGCTCTTGAAGCTAAAAAATAACCTTTAAATGGTGAAAGAGGAATAAAGATTTCTCGCAGTGTTGTGTAAAGTATTTGAGATCAAATTTAAAACAATAATTCTGAATTTTACAACTTTTAAAAAGCTTGAGAAAGATAAATTAAAAGTTGGCGTTCTCTATGATTGAAGAAAAATATTTTTGTTTTTTAAAAAGAGGTGAGAAACAAAATTGAAATGATGAACTATCGATTGACCTAGAATGTTCGACTTATCCATTGTTTCTCTTTCCAGCAATTCTGTATGGGCCATTATTATAATTGCACTTGTAAGAAAGTAAAAACAGCTGGAGAACTATAATTGAGATTGCTTTTGACAAGATACCCTGTATTGATTTCTTACAGAAAGCAAGGAAAAAAAAACCACGCTGTCAAGCAAAACAATTTTCAGCTCTCACCTCTTTCAATGCTTAAACCTTAAAAATTTTAAAAACATTCTGCTGAAATTAAATAGTTTCTTACACAGAATTAGGAATATTTACGTTACATGCAATAATATGATCTAAAAAACTGGAACACTTTGCGTTCGATAATAATTTATTTTTCAATTACTCTTATTTCCTAATCTTACTGCTTACAGACAACGAAAATTAAAATTGAACAGTTGTCCTAAAAATACAATATAACTAACCTCAAACTCATTATAAATAAACTGAAATATAAATAATCAGTTTTTATTTGTATAACAGAAAAAAATTTATCCATAGAAAAAAAATCTCCCCTATTACTGAAATGTTTTCACTTACTTTAATTTGCCATTAGATAATGAATGAATAAATACTCAAAGGAGATTTGGTACTTTTTTGTTATGCGGGCGCAAGTAAAAAATCGTCAAAAATGCAAAACTACGTCAAATTTCGAGTAGCTGCACTTATCGACTTTATTCGCCTTTTGTTTGCTCTGGCGACATTTATTTTGTCATTCATTCAGTGACTTGTCTGTCGCTTGTTCACTTGACTTCACTTTGGCGCACATTGGCGACATCTTGCACTCGTATAACGGAAAAGTACCGAATATTTATAAATGTGACTTACGGCATTCGTGCATGAATCTCCAATTTCGTACAGCAGCTGACCCGTGCTTCTCCTCACAAGCCTCAGCAAAAGTCTGGAAACTATCACATTTACATTTCTCGGAACCATTTTTATGAAGCATACATTCGCATGTCGAGCCCATGCAGAATTCAATGAAGTGATCCACCTGCAATGTCTTGCTGCATTCCTTGAACGGATCATCTCTGAAAGTGTAAAGGTATTCTTTATATAAATTGTAAAAAAATAGTATAGAGTCGTAAAAAACCATATAAGCTGTTTACTTTCAAATAAGAAAACCATTCGCGATTTTTCGCATGTGCTAATCCAGAAATGGGCAAACTCTTTTGATCGCGGACCAAAAATAGAAAAAAAAAGTTTGGCGGGCGAATATAAATTTTTCTAAAATTTTCAAAACAGTATGCAAGCAATGCAATTTAAATATGTTAATGAGATTAAGGAAATTACCATTGCATTCTTAAAAGTTCCTAATATTGAGGTTTGAAGTGAGATGTACTGATTCTAAGGAACGTTACTAAATGTTCATCTGTCAGTCTGCTTTTGAAATAATTCTTTCTAAGGTTCATAGTTGAAAACACTTGTTCACATAAATAAGATGAAGCAAACATAGCACTGACTTTCTGGGCGTGAGATATTAACTTTGGGGAACTTATTTGCGATAATGATTTGTAGAACTCTAACTTTGACATATTCAAGAACAACTGCTTGATATGATTGTTATTTAACAACTCAATTAATTCATACTGCAAATCTGAACTTACTGCTTTAAAATTTATTTTAATTGAAAGACATGGTAAAAATACCCAATTCTGTTCCAATGGTACTGAAATCTTGAAATGTGCATTCGAACTCAAAATGCAGTTTTTTCATGTCATTTTCATAAAGCTTCTCTTCATTTCCTGATGGTATTAAATTTAACTTCGGGATATGGGACAAGTCGTTCTTAGCTAGCTTCCCATCAAACATATTAAGTTTTAGTTTAAAAGCTTTGAGATGAACCCAGATATCACCGATAAATTGTTTTTTCCCTTGCTTCTTGACATTCAAGTTGCTCATACGATAAAGAAGATGTGCAAAAAATGCCCGAAATCCATTCTATATCTTCTAATATTTCACATTCCGAAGAACACTGTTTCACATAGTGGAAAGACACAATGTCGTCTCCCAGCTTCCAAGCTAGTTCGAAAACACATCCTGCATTTAGACACCTTACTTTTGTGTAATAGAGTACATCAGAGTATTCAGATTGAACTGACTGGAGAACAATCTCGAAATTGCCTGCGAGTAAGCCCACGAGATCGAATAGTATTTACAAGCTTCACGACTGTATCAAGTACGGGTTTCATATTCAATGCAGATTTACACAGAGCATCTTGATGTATAACACAGTGTAGAAAAACAGCATTGTTGTCGAGATAATTTTGATTAAAGAGTCCAAGAAATCCAGTTTATTCCTGTCATATTTGGTGCTCTATCAGTCATAATATTACATGTATTTGTTATAGACGCTTTCAAAGTTAAAAACCTTTCCTGAAATTCACGAAAGTCATCACATTTCTTTGTAGTTCCCTATAAAGAACGTATGCACTCCAGCTCCTAGGTAATTTCAAAGTTATCATCAAAAGCTTTAATAAGTATTACAAATTGAGCTTATCATTTCTATCAGTGCTTTCCTTCAAAGTTATGGAGTTTTGGATGAAAGGCCAATCTGACTAAACTGTCCAATCTTTGACTCTAATTGTAATGTCAAATTTTTATCGATAGCTTCGATTCTAGAAGTCAGGTTTTTCGAGATAAGCTTACAGTTTTATTTTTATCTTTCTTGTCTGGACATTAAACATTGCAAACTTGTATTGTTTCCTTGTATTGTTTAACAACCTCCCATCACTGAGAATACTATTTTTAGCAATATTGATGCTACAATGTAACTTGCATGTGTAGCTGCTTCTTGGATACGGTTTACCTTCAAGAAAAAAAATTATCAGCCTGATTATTTTTTACAGATTTTTTACATTTTGTTTTCTTTTATATTCGGACATTGCTTCGTAACTGAAATACTTAAGCTTACGTCTGAAATGGCGGGAAACGTTATTTCTTTGAAGACTGCTACAGCTTCATCGCAGATGAGATACACTGGTTTATCTTTTGCAACAGTAAAAAAATATTTCCAGATCCATTCATCATTAAAAACAAGGTACTCTGAATCAACGTTACGCTTTTAGTAGCCATTTTGAGATTGGAATATTTAACGAATAACCCAGACAAGCACTAGCTACGTTATACTTTTAATAATTGCGCCACTATTCATAATGATGCTATAAGACCGCAATCTTTCCGTACGCAATCAATAATATTGGAACTCACTTCAAAAGGAAAAACCACTGGCTGGAGCTTAAAATGCGAAGTTTGTCATATGTGAGGTTTAATTCATCTATATTGGATTCCTATATGTCTGCTTTCCGAGAAAGAGAAAACGCTTGTTGGCACGAATCTACAGCTATAACTAACAAAGAACTTCTGCGTTAGACTTTACCGATTGAAAACTGTCTGTGTTTGGTATTTCAGCCGATTTATGTTTCGCAGAACAAAAATAGAGAAAGTAAAAATATC
This sequence comes from Argiope trifasciata, assembly GCA_026543055.1. NCBI lineage: Eukaryota > Metazoa > Arthropoda > Arachnida > Araneae > Araneidae > Argiope > Argiope trifasciata. The sequence continues at coordinate 31,494 of JAPMOQ010020265.1, read as the reverse complement.
ATTAGTCCCTTGAAAAAAATAATATTTAATCAAAGTAAGAAAGAATATAGATATATAATATATAAATATATATTTCTTTTAATATCCCTCCGAAAGGCAAATTAAAATTCTAATTGCGGGCCGGATAGAACCATTCGTCGAGCTGCTGGCCGTAGTTTGCCTGTCCCTGGGTTAATCGGTTTACTCAAAACGGGAGTCAGATGAAAGATAGATCAAGAAGGTTTTATTTTGTATAATGCGATATTTAGAAAATATTGAGTATTGCGAATTTAAACAAAGTATGATTAGCTGTTTTGGTTCACTTACATTTTAGTTACTAGTTGATTTCAATGATTTTTTTAGAATAAGAAATAAATTAATTATTTAAAATTTTTAGCGAGTTTATTTTCAATTAATCTCTTTTTGATGTCTGCTAATAATAAAGATGAATGTGTGTGTGTGTGAGTGTTATACTGTTTTATTTACAGCTATCAAATTTGGTATATATGTATTTTGGAGGGATGAAATGTGCACAAAGAAGCAATTTATTTGAAATTTTAATTTACTAAATATTAATTACTTCCAAAAATATTATTGTACAAAAATAAACTGTAGTACATTTCATTTTTTAAAAAATTGACCGTTTAATAACTATGCGATATTTTCTGAATTTCGGTAATTTTTAAAAAAGTATTTTTTTGTGGGCCTAATTTCTTTAACAGATAATATTATTTTTCTGAAATTTAAGACATTATCATTGTTTAATGAAATGTTTAATTTTTACTTTTATTCCATTGTTGGAAAAAAAGGAAGAATTTTTTAAAAAAAATATCCATGTAATTTAAGAGACAAATAAAAGAGTAAAACAATAATTTAAAATTTAGAAGATAGACGAAAAAGAAAATTGGAGTAACAAAACATTAATATTTGATAATTTGATGGATTCAAGGATATGAAGTTGCAACTGAACGATTTGAGTTAAATTAAATATTGCCAATATTCCTGGAGTACCAGCTGGCCGCCAAAGATAAGTTTATAATAAAATCTGGTAACTGAATATATTAAAATCAGGAATAAAGAAAAGTCTTCATTATGATAAAATTTTTTACAGGTTTACAGTATTTTCATACAGTTTAAAAATAAGGTTTACAGAATTTTCACTGAAAAATGTAACAATTTTTTCTTATAATAATAATTAAAATTTTTCATTAAGTTTAAGAAAGTTATATTAAACGAAATGAAGTGTTTTCATAGAAAAATTCAACATATTTTTTATCAAATAGTCAAAGTAAATAGAATTAGTAGTAAAATAGTTTTAGAATTTAGATTCTTATATATATATTTTTTTATTAAATAGCATTGTTTACCAAATTGTTATATTTTCTAGAAACAAACTTTTCATGGAATATCAACAAATTTTGTTTGAATATATAAACTTAATCTAAGTCTTAAAAGAGATTTGTTGAAATTAAAATATTTTTTTTTCTATGAGCTCAACAAATACGTTCGAAGTAAACTAAACTTCAAAAGTAATCAAAATATGTATCTTATAGATAACTCCACAAAGCATTCCACAAGTGTAGTGAATAAATTTGCGATACTGTTGATAGAAATGTCTTTCAGTTAAGAACAATTAGTATGTTACAATCATTTCTTACTCATATGTATTAAATTTGATATAAAATACACACTTCTGATTTGCGATAATGTTTTCGAAGAGAGAAATACTTTGATAATAAATTCTTAATAATAATAAAAAATATAATAAAAATATATACATTACAACATCTTTCTTTGTGAAATTTAAATACTTATAGATATTTACATATCCATTTTGCTTGGTGGTTTTCAGATTGCATCAAAATCCCTAAACTCCACTAAATTTATTGTAGCCATTTTGGCGACATGTCCCATTTCCATAGCTATAAAACCACAGGAGTTGTATGAATTCAAAAATATTCAAATTTATAAAGATAATTTTCTTAAAAAGTAGAGACACCTTAATTTGTTACATTGAGCCAATGCTTTCGACATCAGTTCGTGAGGACAAATGAGAGGAGCGCAATCCTTTGTATTTTCATCAGTTGCCCAGCTGTCGCCGAACTCTCGACTTGTGAATGCTAATTTTCCATCTGGCTTCTTCTGATCGTCTTCAATTTTACCAGAATAAAAGCCACATAGTCCTCCGAGTTTCTCCTTAAGAGCGGGCACGACCTGAAAAAAAAAATGTAACCTCATTTGTTTCATATTATTTTTATTTGTCAAAATGCAATAACTCCTTGAAATAGCAAGTACAATTTTGAATGATTAGAATTTGTGTCTTTATTTTATTCCTTTCCAATATTTAAAATTTTACAGAATAATTAGATTTATATCAGTTTAAGAGAACGGTAGAAGTTCCACATTTCGTAGTTCCTTCCCAGAATTAGCAGTAATAGTTAGATAAAATTAGGTCTGTGTATTGCTTGATATAATACAAAGTATTGTATGATAGCCGTGTCAAATCCAAATGATAGCATATTCATGAGAGCGGAAAGTTTAAAACAGTTTCAGTGCAGCAATTTGTGTCTAAGCATTTTCGCTTTGTGTATTTACCAAGTTCGCCATTTTTATTTCTGTATTGGAAAATGAGACTGCTTAGAAGTTTCTTTGACAACCAGTCTTATCCCACCAAAATGCTGTTTTCAGATATTGAATGTTCGGGAGAATTATATTTGCATAATTGCGTTCCTAATTTGCTCTACAAGATTTAGATTTGCCATAATTCAGTTAGCCATAATTCAATGTAGATTTTTATTTCCCAGAAATTCGTCTACCAAACGAAACATTATATTGGCGAACACAACAACCGATAAAATAAAATAAAAGTTGATAGCTACTTTCTCCAAAATTGGGAGCAGATAAATAGGACTGTAGATTCTTATTCACATATCTCATAATTTTACAAATCCTCAAAGAAAAATAAGTTGATATACACTCTACTTCGGCATGATGCTTATCTAGATCATTATGTTCTTGTAGTCTCTTTCTAGGGATACTGAACGACTCGTAACAGATTAATCCCTTCCTTTAGCGAATACAGAATAAAGTAAATAGTCGGCAATTACGATATGAAATCGATCTATATCACAATAATTGTTATTGTTCGGTAAATATCATAATTTTAATCCATTAATGCATATTTAGCAGACCATTCCTTTTCAAATATTTTATAAATGCTACAAATTTTTATTTCAGTTAAAATATTAAAAAGTAAAAGAAAATGATCTTTTCGTTGATAAGTATATTTCATTTAATTTTTGCATAATAGCTGATGATCAATGGTAAACCTTTTGCAATATGGAAGTGGTTTGTAAATTATAATGTAAAATGACGAGAATAAACGAAATCTATGGAATTCTAAATTGCTTGGATGGTTGTTTTGGTTTTTTAAGAATTCAAGACGCTCTGCAAGCTACAGAGATCTATAAAACAATTGGAGAGTACAACTTACTTTTACTTGATAAATCCGACTTTTAATATAAATAACACATTACAGAGAAGTGAAAACATGTTTTATTTTTATACATAGCAAATGGTTTAATTTAGAATAAAAATAAAGGAAAATAAAAGAAAAAACCTTCTAAACTGAAAATTTTTAGAAGCATTAAAAAACATATACTCAAATTTTTGCCTCCAAAAATGGAGAGTACACCGATGAAATTTTTATAATATGTCGCATGTAAAGAAAGAATCAGTATTTAGTTGCATGTTTTTTGGATTTTATAATGACTTCTAAATGACGTGAGCGAGTTTGACCAATTTTTGGTGGTCCCAGAAGGTATTTTACCCAATTCTTCTGGAAATACTTGTGTAAAAATGGGTTTTGTTTAGTATTTTGTGTTTTTGAATCACTTTTTCGAGTATAGTCCACCAATATTCAATGGCACTGATGTAGGGGTACAGTGGTATTGTGTTTAACTGCTGTTTGCAATGAAAAAGACACTATATTTTGAAAGTATGTGCATTGTGTTTGGGGCCGTAGTCCAATTGAAAAATGGAATTTCCATCTAAAACCAAATTTTAAAATTTTTCTTTAGATTGCTGCCACCATAGGGTTCATCCAAATTACCGAAGAAAAATTTCAAAGCATAGGCAGAAATGTATGTACCGAAACTGTGCGAAATGCGATTAGACAAGCTACATGTAAAAATCGCATTGTTAGAGAGAAACCGCTCATCAGCTTGCAAATTCAGAAAAGGCATTTGAAGTGTACAAAAACATATTAACTGAAAACCAATAATTTTTGAAAGAAAATTATATTTAATGATGAAAAGAAAAGTCAATACCTTTGGCAGTGACAGCCGTCGCAATAGATGGAGAAAGCCTACTACTGCTGCTTTGAATCCAAAAATATTTACGTCCTTCAGTTAAACATGGTGATAATCTCCATCATGATTTGAGATTGTATGGCTTTATCCGGGGGAAGAAATTTAATTCTTATAGATGACGTTATAAACCGTATGGTTAATTTGGATATACTAAGCAGCAATCTAAAAAAAAAGGTGCTAAAATTTGCGTTTAAATGGGAATTTTATTTTCTGTAGGCCAACGACCCCAAACAGAATGCCCTTCACGTCAAAATATGGTGTCTTTTTCAATGTAAATGGCAGTTAAAAACACCACCATATTACGCCTACACCAATGCTGTTGAATATTCGTGGACCAAATTCGGAAAAGTAGTTCAAAAACACAAAATTTGAAACAACATCCATTTAAAACAAATGTTGCCAGAAAAATGGGATAAAATATCTTCAGAGATCACTAAAAATTGGTCAAATTGGTCCAAGACGTTTAGAGGCCATTATAAAAGCCAAAAGGTGAGCAATTAAATGCTTTGTTTATGATTGGGATATTATAAAAATTTCATTGGTGTACTCTCAATTTTTTGAGGCAAAAATCTGAGTATGTTTATTTAAAATGCTTCTAAAAACTTTCGATTCAGAAGTTTTCCATTGATTTTTCTTTATTTTTACCCTAACAAACCATTTGTTCTGTTGGAAAATGTAAACATGTTTACACTTCTCGGTAATGTGTTATTTAAATCGAAAGCTTGATTTATCCAGTTAAAGTAAGGTAAGTGTACTCTCAATTTTTTGACTTTCTATATATAGTTTGAAGCTTAAGAAACCGGATAGTTTTCTGGAAATCATGCAAAAGTTATCTATTCCAGATACAAAATATTTCATTATATGTGATTATATTCACTGAAATAAAAAAATATCCGAATTTATGATTTAATTTTTTTATGTCATGCATACAGGAAGATTAAATAAATATTATCATCAAAGAATTTGATTTAAACTACTTAATTAAATGGATATTTTATCAAAGTTGTTGTAAATTTTGTATATTTTTTCGTATAGAATTCAAAATTAAAATTTAACAAAGAAATTTAAATTTAATGCTTCCGTGCATCGATTTCTAATTTACACGTAACATAGTTATTATTATTGTTTAAACTTTTTAATCATAATTTGTTGGTTTTTACTAAAAGTGAATTCAATTTTTCTAAAAAAAAAATTAACTGTTTAAAAGTAAAATGTTAAAAAAGAAAAGCATAGTTGATATTGAATTTGTCTTTTCCACTAAATATAGCAGTCCATAATTTTTTAAACGTTTTTTCTCATTTAGGATTAAAGCATGATAGAATCAGTTAATAAGTAACTGATATTCTTTTCCATGACTGTTTTCGACCAAAAACATACTTAGCTTAGTAAGATCTTATTCAAAAAACGCCTATTCTATCTCGAATAATTTCCATTATTCATAGCGCTAAATCTCCCCTTAGGCACAAACTCGAGAGCCTTAAAAATCTAAAGCTTAGATTACCATCTCAATCAAGTAAAAATCCTTCTTTTTCCCAACTTGTAAAACGAGCATCGATCTTATCAGTGTTTTCTACGATTTACTTCCAAACAAACCTTGTTTTGCAAGTGAATGAGGTATAGAACTAAATTATCTCAAACAGGGCATTTGCCCTTTCTTTAAGGCTATCGTTAACAAGAAAAGGCTCAATTTTAGATTGTAGGGGGAATAGCCCCGTAAACAAACTGCTTCGTTTCTTCGGGTAGATAACCAAATTGAATTTTGCGACCTCGCCATTTGCTAATTTTCTTTGAAGCAAAATTGGTTAATGGAGCGTAAATAAAGAATCTTTGTTAGATAAAAAGTATTTCGAATTCTTGTCGTTTTGGATTTTAAAGAAAATCGGCATTTGTATTGTTTAATTTAGTAATGAGGTTGTTTGATTTTGTAAGAAATGAGACTGTATTTGAGGCAAGTTAATTATCGTCTTCCGAAATTACACGAAATTAAATTATTGATCGTTAGGAAAGACCGTAACTTTTAAATATAGATAAATGTATTGTTTGTCAATGAATTCTAAAATCTTTCTTGCTTTTGCACATGCTTTAAAATGGGTTTAATTCTTCAAAATAGGGGTGAGAGGGAAGATGAAATTTGGATATGTTTACATTTAATAATTGAGTAAATTCGAATTATATCTGGATTGAATTAAAATGAAACAATGTGACCAAGAAAGACGCGATACTGATATGCACATGCAAAAAAATTTAACAAAGAAATATTTAATAGGGCAGATATCAAGATAAAAGAATGATGAAGAATTCTGGGAATATGCTTATCCTTCCGCGTGTCACCCCTTAGTGAGATAAAATCGTCGAAAAGTGGTCGTCTCAAGAAACTGTAAAGAACAGTATTTTTGCTTCTTTGTATACAAAAAACGTAAATAAGACAATAATCTTGGTAAAGATTAACTTTGAGAAATTAAGAAATCTACTGGATATTATTGATCAATCTGAATACTCAAAATCTGTTTTTGGAATGAAGTTGGCCTGTTTGCGAATACAGTAATTTTGAAGGATGATGAATAAATAAAATATATTTAATATATTTTATTTATGCATGAATTTCTGACTTCTATCACGTTTTAGACGAAAAGTTTCAAAGGGATGTAGATAATATAGATGAAAAGATTATGTATATATCCAACAATATTAGGCTCATGATTTTATTACTAGCGCCTTAGATGTACAGAATAGCATAGCTTTACTCGTTTGCTGGTAATAACAATGGAATCAAATTCTGTGGGAATATTTTTAAAAAGGCATATAAAATGAATTACTAAAAAAAGTAACAAAATACATTAGTAGGAAGGATTTTGGCGTTGTTGGAATAAAGGTAATTTTGTTGCTTGTTTATTTGAAGCTACAAAGAATGAAAATAGATTATGAATGTAAAATAGATCATGCAAAATTTCATTGGGATACAAACGCTAAAAATGTCTATACAAAACTGAATGTTGTACGCATTTCGCAAAAAAATATTTTACTGATCGACATGAAGTATTTTTGATTCACTTATAAAATTTTCAGTGTGCTGACTTTCCTTGTAGATACTATATCGGAACGGAACCTTCTTTTTTTTTTTTTTTTTTTTTGGCCTGTTTCCCCCCCCCCCCCCCCTCCACCAGTCTAACTTAGTCTGTTTTTTAAAAATATTGATTCCATTTCATTCATTATGTTTTAACTTCAAATGCCTACAAACGGGGAAGATTATTTAATCCTTCAATTGAGAAATGGTAAAAAGTTAAAGTAAAAATTATTTTTAGTGAATTTTTTAGAAACAAGAATATGAATAAAAGAAATTTCCAAAATTACATCAATATCTTAATTAATTTTAATTATTACGCAACTATATTTGTATGAAGGCTGCTTATAACGTTCCTATAAAGCATTTGAAGTTGTGGATGTTTCATGAGAGTCAATGGAAACGCATTTCGGGTACTTTTCTGTGATACGGGCGAAAGATGTCACCACTATGAGTGAAACTCGAGTCAAGTCGCTAAGCGAAGCGAATGACAAAACAAATATGGCCTATGTGAAGAAAACCCGAACAAAGTTGCCAACTGTAACTACTTGAAATGTGACGTAATTTTGCATTTTTGTCGATTTTTCATTTTTTTTTCCGACTAACGATTATTTGACGACTTTTGGCGATTTTTACGTTGCACACATATAACGGAAAAATACCGCATTTTGTTTCTCAGCGATCATGCGAGATTAAAGGACCCCCAACGAATTTAAATTTTAGAACAAATTCTGCAATGGGTTGGATGCCTATTGATTTGTACACTCATGCGTATTTGTAAGTGATATTAAAAATATTGCATTAAGGTAGATAAATGAAATTTGGCATCTGTTCTTGCATCTGTTCTTCATCTGTTGGAAATTTCTGTTAATCAAAGGAAAGATGCCTAGAATGAATTCTTTGTTATTTTCGATAGCAGAAAACATTAAAACCAGAATGATATTGTTGAAACCTACGAAGGAATCGAAAAATTGTTGAAGAGAAGAATTGATGGTTTAACAGATTAAGCGTGAAGCTTATTTTGGTATTGTCCTTCTAGCCTGTGATATCCTATTTTTGTAGGCATGTTCATAACAATAAATATGTGTAAAGCTGCGATAAGACTACATTATTTAGGTGTATTATTTTGCATCACCAAATTAAAATGTATCTAGAGAAAATAATATTTGAAAAGCATATCGTTAAAAAAGCAGTTAAATATGCAGCCTGGAAGAGAATTATACTGTCAATCGACTGTTGTTGTGCTGTGACTTATGGCCTCTTAACAAGCCGATTACGATTTAAGCTGAGTGAGCATCTCTTGTTTTTTCAGTACTGCTAACTAGGGTAAGGAGTACTACTTAGCTACTTCATGTGTCACGGCCACTAGTACAACCCCTTTTTACAGTAACGCCCAATCACACACTTCACAAAAGAACAACAAAGCCAGAACCGGGACTCGAACCTAGGATGCCCAGATCACAGGAAAGAGTCAATCAATTGTACCTAGTGTGGCCTAAACGGAAAGTACGAAGTCAGTCACCAGTAACTGAATGCTTTTTAGTTATTTTTGTCATAGACAGACATATAGTCATTCCCCGAAAATATTTTTTTCGAATTCAGGGAGGTTTTAAATGATGATATTAGTCAAAATCTCTAATTCATATTCTTTGACCATTGCAATACTTTCTCTATACCGAAGGAGTAAAAATGCTAGTATTTTTGATACTTAAATGAATTTCATTCTTTACTCCAGGAAATTGTTTTAATTTTACTAAATGACGCATTTCATACATTAAGTGTAAGCCTTACTTTATATTCAACGCTCGTTAATCTTATTTATTATAAAATTTAATTGGAATATTCGTCGAGGAAAAAAGAATAGAATCAATTAAAATTAATATTTATTTAAACATATATTCTGAATTAGAATAAAATTTTTCCTCATAAAAATGACAAATATATAGCTATTGGTGACATATTTGTAATATTTGATAAAATAATTTATTTATATTTTAACACTATTGAAATACTTACTTCAATCTTTAGATGAGCTTTGTTATCGTAGCTTATAGTATAACCTTTAGTTAGGGATTTTATTATAATCTGATCTCCAACTTTTTGAATCACCAAATTCTTGGCCTTGTTTTTTCTTCCCAACTTCGGCAACTGAGAAGCGGTGTAATTGTGCCCGTTAAACTCTACTTTGAGATCCGAGAAAACTTTAATGTTGTGGTTCTTGTGCTTTACCTCCAGCCAGTGCTTGCAATCTCCTGTGAAATCGCAATCTTTGTGCACTAAAAAAAATCAGTTTCATCATTTTTGCAGCAAAGAAAAAAAATAAAGCAGCGATAAAAGGAATTCCAGAAAAAAGAAAAATAAAGAAAAGTTATGATTTCTTTTTTTAATATTTTATTCCATTTTTGCTAATATGTAGATTATTACTAATACGCAAATCGCAAACTTTGTGCACGGTAAAAAAAAATCGGTTTCATCATTTTTGTAGCAAAAAAAAAAAAAAAAAAGACAAACCAGTGATAACAGGAGTTCTATGAAAAGAAAAAAAATCTTCCAATTTCTTTTAATATATTTTATTCAATTTTTACTAATATGTCAATTATTGCATTTTATGGGGCTAGTAATAAAAAACGTTAGTTTAATTGTTTGCGTTTAACTATTAAAACGCTTAGAAATTATGTTAATAGCTAAAAATTACAGTGTAACAACAATTAACAGTAAAAACATCTTCAAATTATTAATTTCGAGTTAGTAATTAAAACAGAGTAAATAAATTTTAATGATATCCATATGTACGCGGCAAAGCTTAATATAAAAGTATTAAAAATGTATGAATATTAGATAAAAATTATGATAGTAAAAATTCAAGGAGAAAAATCCTCTTAGCAAAAAGAAAATATGATATTCACATTTTATATAAGAGTAAGAGACATGAAAGTAAATATCTATTATTACAGCCAAATATTACTATTGTAAATAAGAATTATTGTTGTATTCTCACTTAATAAAATTAAATATTTTAGGGAAAAATATGAAAATAAATATAAATATAAATTAGCATAAATTATTTTATTAATATGATTTATATACAATCTAATGGGTCATGGGTCAAAGAATATGGATACATTATAAATTCTCATGGGAGATATCCGTTTTTTTTTCTCTGTATATATTTTAATATTTATTTATAAGAAAATTTATAAATGTTATGAAAAATATTTATCTTTTTAAAAGCGTTAGTATTTAACATACCACTAAAATCATAGTTCATATCTTTTTTATAATGATAAAAGAGATAGTAAAAAGATCCTTTATAAGAGTAATAATTGATATTGTTATAAATTTTTAATATTGTTCGAATTCGCAGTTAGTTTCATGGTACGAATTAGAACTTAAGATAGTTCTAAGAAATGCTTAATAGGTCAAACAATTCTGGGCATGATTCCATAAATTTTTTTCAATAAATGTATTCCTTAAAAATTACAAAATTTAAATTTTTTTATATAATCAAGATTTTATTAATCATATTAATTAAAATAATTTTGTCATAATAATGTTTCAAGCAAAAAAAAAAAAAAAAATGACCCATCCTGCTATCAATACATATCCTTATGAAATCTTCGATTTCATTACATTAGAGCAATTTATGATCTTCTTGAAGGAATTGAGTTTCTTAACAGAGTGATCTTCTTTGTGGCAGACTCGGATATCTTTTAAAATCATCTAAAATAATTCAACTCAAGGCTTGGTAACTTGGTTAATTTTATTTTCTGAATTTTTTTAAATTTAAAATATTATTGATATTATATATCCGGAGTTCACCAATCTGTAAAAAAACAAATCTTTCCATAAGAATTTGAGAATATTTTTCAAGTGTTTGAAACAAATACTTACGTGTAGCATTAAAAACTCCATTAGCGATATCTTTCATGACTATATGGTGACAAATTTCGTAGGCAATATCTTGGTCATCGAATGTTTTAATATGCTTTCCCATTACATCACATGTGGCATTTTCTAGGAATATCAAAAGCAGAATTTACTTTTATCACTCTAAAAAGACATTAAAAAACAGAGAAATAAGAAATACAAGCTTAAACACGCTTTTTCGATAATTAACAAACAACCATTTCGTTCACTTGCAAAATCTTTTGGATGTATTTCTTATTATTTCTATTAGTACACTTTACTAGGAAATATTTTACCATTTTTAAACGGGATGTTATAATTTTTCATTTACTGTTTTTGATTAAACGTTTATAGAAATATGAAAAACATCAAAATGTAAAAACTATTTGCAGAAAATCGTTTGATACCACATTTATTTCAAGTATAATTCATACATCAGGCGATCTAAACTATATAAAGATTAAGTGCTTAGGCATCTTTTCAAAATTAGCAACGATTTGAAGCCAAAGTTTTTACCCCCATTCTAATGCAAATCCTATTTTACTTTTAGAAGAAAAAAAGCTTATGATTGACAGAGAAAGTCCATTTTGTAATTAACAAAAGAAAATATTCGCCCTACCGCACTAGTAATTGCATGAAATTAAAAATATTCCAATTCTTTTGGCTAAATAAATTATAACGATGCATTTTTAAAAACTAAATCAAGATTTTATCTTGTTGTTGTTTCTTATGGCATTTGCCATTGGACAAGCCCGCTGTGACATAGATAGTAATTTGAGCCAATAGGGTGCATCTTTTTTTATTAGCGCAATCTAGAGTCAATATGACTTTGCCACTCACGCGTCACAACCCTTTTACAGAGCAGACTTCATTCAAGCATTTTCATTCACTCAATCACAGATCGTAATTTAGACTTGAATCAGAGAACGATCATAATAACCAGTACCCCAATGGTATTATTCTCGACATGGAAGGCTTTGTGGCCATGCAAAATTTACACTTGCGTCAGTCACCACCACACACGAGAAATCTTCGATTGGCGGATTAGAAATCGCAACCTAATGGACATTAGTCCAATGTCCTACCAACCAAGATTTTATTTCATTGGCATTCAAGATTTTATTGAATAGAGTACTAACTTTACCATACAGTGTATCAGAAACACAGCAATGTTTCTATTTCGACCAATGCATTTCAAAAATATGCCCCAAGACCTCTAATATTACAAATTTCCGTTCAATGATTCTGCTCTTTGAAGAGACCAGAAGTGTTTCAAGGTCACAAATCAACTGCAATGCAAAGAGTTTTCCCAAATTGTGAATGAAACTTTTCAATAGGTGATAACAAATGCTTCTGGTAGCAATAGAGTTCTTGTAGCTTATAATTTCAGAATTAAAAAAAGTTGTTGCTGATACATTTTTAAAAGCAAATAGCTAATTTTTTCTCAATAATGCCGTTTTATTCCTATCGAACAGAATATAGACTATTTTTTCCTTTAAAATCGAAACTATATCGTCAGAATACGTACTGTTTACTACATGTAAAAAGTAGGTTTTTTACTAGAGTATAGATTTTGCAAAGGATTTGACTTAATACCTCTGTTCAGTTTAAGTCGCTTGAAACTTCAGAACAGCAGAGACCGGCAATACATATTCAGTTAAATTAGGAACGATAACTTACACATATTTGTTGACTGATGCCATTACAATTCATAAAGAAAACTAATTCGTATTTAAATAAATCTATTTATTGCTCCAATTTTAATTTGTTGTTATTGAAAGAATGATTTAAAGGCATGCAGGTATAATTACACAAATCTTTGCCTAAAAATATGGAACATCATTGTTGAATTAACTGAATATTATTAATTAATCTATCTATCTGCAGAGAATTGTAGAATATTTTATACAAAATCTTAAAATAATCAACGGATCAAAATTGCTATCGATATTATTAAGACAGAATATTAAGAAAGATAAATGCATTGACAAATAGCCGGTGACACATTTAAAAATAAATTTGCTATTAGCATAGATTTCATCTTTATAAGCAGTAGCCTAGCGGTCTTAGCATTTTCCTAAGAACGCTTGAGTGGGAAATGGCTTAAACAGAGGGATTAAGATTTTGTTTCCCTATTAGTTCAATAAATATTGTAAAAATGAAATTATGTCTATTAGGATAATATTAATACTATATCAAATATAAAAATCAAATTACTTCTATTTATCACTATGAATAGAATATTTTCATTCATTAGAATATTTATCATACCAAACATCTGTTTCAATAATAGTTTGTACAAATTGAATGCGAGAACTCCGAAGCCACAACAGTTAAATTAAAAAAAAATACGTATTTCAGAAGTTAATTAAATGAAAATTATAAATCTAAAATAAATTATAAATAGATTATAAAAGTATTAAAAGAGGAGCCAAGGACTTCAAAACATCTTAACTGCTACTGAAAAAAGATAAAAGTTTGTAGAAAAATGAAATCTTTTATTAGAACCCATAACTTTAAAAGAGTTTGTGGAGACTTGCATTATATCGAAGTTAAACTGTAGTAACTTTCTCGATCTACTATGCCAACTGAAATTTAATATTTTCCCTAGATCTAGAAAGCTACTACAACTTGTTCTTTTTTGAAATTTATTTTGTTTGTTCTTTGAGCATAAAATAAAAATCTAATAATGTTTTTGTTGAAGAATTTAGAATTTTTTTAAAGAAAATATTGGCCGACATGAAAGATTCACTACAGATTTATTCACGGATATAAAAATAAACGTATAAAGTTTCAGGGAATGTTATAAGACATATTATGATGCATATTAAATTCTTTTAAAGAAAAAGACTTTTGAGTTACACTACTGAGAGAAATTGTAGATTTGATAACAAAAATGTTAAATTTCAAAAAATATTGAAAGGCAATACTATTGAATTAAAAAAATACCTGGTTCTAATGGCACAGGAGGAAGTACTTCTAAAAGAAAAAAAACACACACTTAATATGAAAGCAAAGAACTCATATTCTTTCAAAATATTATCAATTACTCTCTTTCATAGTTAATTCACATTGAAAAATAATTTGGTTATTAAAAAATTCAAAAATTCAAAGTACAAGTTTTCAAAATTCAATAATGACTTTTTTATTGTAAGTATGATATAAAATGAAATCAGCGAGTTTAACTTATTCTTCAAGTTATTTCTTAGTTAAAATTTTACGTACTAGCTGGTACCCGGGGCGTTACTGCAGCCGAAAATAATAATGATTGAGCCGAAAATAATTAATCATCAATAAGTGCAATCAATCAATAATTTGGCAATGTTTTATCGAAGTAGGATGAACAGTACGCCAGTATATAAAATACGATCAAACAAATATTCATTTTTATGCGTTAGATTTGTGTATTATTTATGGTTTGTAACACTTGGTGTTCTTTCAGAATGGTAATGAAAGAAACTATTTACTGTATGTCGTGATTCAATTAATATTTATACAGAATTCTCAAATTTAATTTTAGAAAATATGAATAAAATACTTTTTTTTAAAATTGATTAAACATAGAAAACATATTTATGCAATAAAATCATCAATATAGTTGAAAAGATAATTTTTGAAAATTTAAGATGGTGCAAAATTATTTGTACTGCAATATTTTTGGTGGTTACTGCAAAGAGAAGTGAAAATATAAAACCCCGAGGATTGGTCTCCCCAAAACTTTCTCGCATAATCTGTAATAAACTTGTTACCTCTAAGAATAACGTGCATGATATTTGCGCACTATAGCTACAAAATATTAACCTTTAACTTGGATTTAGTATTTCTACAGAATCTATTGTCTCCTCGGCGAGTTATTTGGAGATTAATTCTTGGTAAATTAATGCGGTTGTGATACCTTTTTTTTAAAAATTTAGGTAATTGCGCTATCCCTCTAATCATCGTGTAGCTGTAAATAATAAGATGACCAATTATCATAGTAATTGGATGAGCGGTTTAAAAAGGCATAAAAGACATTCAGACAAACATTAATTTTTATTTATGTAGAAGATGTGTTGTGTCGAATTGTATATATATATATATATATATATATATATATATATATATATATATAT
>JAPMOQ010020265.1:0-16056 GCA_026543055.1 Argiope trifasciata | reverse complement strand
TATATATATATATATATATATATATATATATATATATATATATATATTAGCCATAATAATTTCGTATATAGCCATAATAACTTTACCCAAAAAGCTTAGATATACTAACCATATATTTAAAGTTATTCAGTAATGATATACATATACCAGATGGCTGTACATTCTAATATAATGCTTAAATATTAGAAAAATTAGAGTACTGGGGATAACCATAACAGGCGATAATTCTATATATAATTATTACTACATATTACATAATTCAACATATTATTTTTACTATACGTTCTGTAGTTCTAAATATTATATGTTCTAAAACTGTCACAACTTTTTTCAACATGTTGTATAGAATGCTAAAACGCTACAAAAATGCACCGATATTGATTATCCTTTATTATATGGCTGCATTTATTAAATTTCGAATTTTCACTATGTACCTTTCCTGCATCCTTGTGTTAGGGCTGATAATTTTAGAATGCAATTCAATGACATAATTTACAGAATTTCAAGTTTTCCATCTTCGTCCTAGTTTTATTGTTTATGAATCTATTTTTAATTTAAAATTTTCTGCAGCAATCGCCCCAAAGACGTTGTTTTGAGAACAATCGAGGCAAGAATATTCAACTATTTTAATTGAATTTATTTAATCGTTATTTTCTTTTTGTTTAGTTCTTTCCGGACAATTTTTTTTTGTAAAAAATCCATGCACAGACATAAAAAATTCTTTTAATGAATGTAACTTAAAATGATGAAGGTTTAATTAAGCAATATTCTCTCTAGGGGCATTTAATTAAATCTTTTAATTTTCCTATTAAAAAGTTACTACATTCTTCTTGTATTTTGTTACTTTTTAATTATGTTAGCACAGAAGGTCAGAGTATGAATTTTTTTGTAGATAATTTATTGAATATTAGTCTTCTTCCCTATCAAAAGGGATTATACAGGGTGGTTATAATTAAAGTTTTTCTATGAAATTGTTAAAAAGGAAAGCAATTGGATTAAATGTTATCAAACAGGTAATAATTTAAAGAAGGACATGAGAATTTCTTTTCCGCTGAAAGAAAAATATTCAAAAACTCAACACCAGGGGAGAAACGGCACTGTATGCAATATTGTAAATCCAAATAGATATAAAGACATCGGTTTAAAATGAGTTGAACCTTTTTGATAAGTGCTACAAAGCATGTTCAATGTAGCGTTCACCATTTTCTGAAAGCAAGTTAAACCATATTATTGCATTCTCAAAAGTAACTTTTAGCATATCAAGAGGAAAGTTTACACTTGTCTGTGTATCGTTTCTTTCAGTTCCGCCAAATTGTTTAGATTCTCACCATAAACAGTGCTTTTGAAATAAAATACATTGAACATACTTTGTAACACACTTTAGAAATAATTAAACTCATTTTAAGCCAGATTGTCTTCATGTCCTATCTTGTTTAACAATATCGCATATAGCACCATTTTTTCCCTGGTGATGAGTGTTATAAAATTTTTGGGCAGAAAAGAAACTCTCAGGACATTCTTTAGATTATCACCAAGTTTTATGACATTTTGTTCAGTAGGTTTCATTTTTTGACCATTTCCAAGAGGAACTTTAATTATAAGCTCCTAGTACATTGCAGATTTGTCATATTTTATATAAATATGTCAAATATATTTTCATATGTCATATTTTGTTTTCTTTTATTTACATAATAAGGTATTTAGTTTTTATTTAAAAATTAATATAAATTATATCGCGTTTTAAGTATTTAAATCGGAAAATTTCCCGAAACTTGAAAATTTTTAAGTTTTTTAGTAAAGATCTATGTTAATTATAATTATTTTGTTGATGAAGTTATTTGATTTATAACGAACATAAAGTTTCACACACAATATTTTCGTTTGTGAGACGCTTTTAACACATTCATTTAATAATACGTAATTTTTAAATAAAATACTTGGTTACCATACTAGTTCATTGACTACGTTGCAAAAAAAAAAAAAAAAAAAAAAAAAAAAAAAAAAAAAAAAAAAAAAAAAAAATAGAAAGTTAAAGAAGGATTAAAAAACCTATAAATAGTGAAAAATCAAAAACTTATTTTTATAATTATTTAAACTACTCACCTGTTGGTTCGGTTGTTGTATCTGAAAAAAAATATGAAAAATTAAAAATAAATAAATTAATAGAAACAACAACACCAGAAAAACTAATAACTGGATATAATTAAAATTCAAATCAAGCTAAATAGAAAAAACTATTCTCTCTATAAAATAATTTCTTATAGATTTTACTGCTAAATAATCCGACTTTAAAATTAGAGTAAGCCATTTTATTTCTGAAATATAATATTAACAGATGCATTTTGAAATTCATTCTTGTAATTATGTAAAAGAAAAAATGGCATTTCAATTACTGATATATTTTAATATAATCAATCCATTCTTATTTAATCTTCCAAACAAGAAAGATTCGATTTAAAGTTCAGAGAAATGTTGAATTTCGGTGTCAGTAATCATAAACTTTAACCGATCTTAATGCAACTTATTGAATTAATGTCCATTAACGAAACAAGTTTGAACATAATATCTAATTGAAAAAGAAGACATTATATATAATTAAATCATGCTTAAAATACTTAAAAAATTGGAATTTCGTTTGGTCGTTACATGCAAACGTTTTTAAATTTAGCAAATGAAATATCAGATGATAATAGTTGAAATGTTTCCTATGTGAATTATTTCCACGATAGTATAGTTTCTATGTTATTTGAAACTATAACAATAAAATTTCTTAAATATAAAGAAAAAAAAAATATGGTATGGTTTTAAATTTATTTTATGCTTGGTAAGTATTAAAAAAAACATGAATATTATCATTAGTCTGTAATATTGCTTTCTTGTAAAATAATTTGGGGGAGGGGATTTACAAATATTCTTTAATGGATTTCACGTCTATGACTTTTGACTGACCTTGATAATAAACTTGGTCGTCATTTTCGAACTTGGCTATGAATTTGACTCTATCTCTATAAGAAATAAGATCTGCTGATTCTTCAAAAAAATATATATATATTTGAAAACACAATATAACAGCCAGGGACTGAAAAAATGAAATTTATTTTTTCTTTGGAGTACTGAATGAGCTTTCTTATTGTCACTCTGAATGCTATTGCTGTTTACTTCGGCTTGTACTGAGAATTTTACCAAATGCTTTTTTGTGTGTAAGCCTCGGTTGTACTTTTGCTATATGTGCATGAAGCTTTCTTGTGGAATAAAATATGTTTTACGTAATTTAGCTGGTTGAACTTCTTTCACCATTCACCAACTGGACGATTTGTTGTAATGATATGGTTACGGATTTCCTATTCATTGGATTCGCTTACGTGTAGTGGGGTTCATGGTGTAGAAGACAATCAACAATGACCAGTTCTTCAGTAGAAAACACAATGGCAAATATTTACAAAGACGACAAGTATATACAGCCGCGACGAACACATAGCATAGCATAGCAGAACTCTACACCGGACAAAAGTAGCCCAAGCGTAGAAATCCAATAGTGACAATGTCCACAGCACATAAAGCGTCTAGACAGGATTCGACTGGAGAGGGGATCCTTGGAGCTTTGCTCTACAGTCTCTCCAACACGGCTGAATTATTCCTTTGTCTCTTCTCGTTTTATCTACCCACTCACTACTTCACACAACAGGCTACGTCACAAGATACGATGATGCTGGAACACAGCACACAGCAATTCAGCACTCCACCGGTGCTTCGTTATTCTCTCGAAAACTCTCGATTACTCAGTGCGCGTCGTCCACTCATTAGGATTCCTCGATTGACGACCACTTATCACTATCCAATTCAATATCTCAATCAGATTTACTCGATCAACTCTCAGCTTGAAAGTGCGGGCCTTTTATAGTTCCCAGGAGGAGTGGCTAGAAGCTTCTAGACCAATCAGGAGCATTTAAGAATATCTTGTTTCCTAATGGATGGATATAGAAATTTCTAGATGTTTCAGGTATTATCCATTTAGTCTCAAATTCACCAAATTCATCGCCAAGTTGTCAAATAGACGCCGTTTGTCACCAAACTCTGGGATCACTGACGTAACATCCGATACTATCCAATACAGATGACTGTAAATCAGTCTTTCATATAAATACGCTATTGAAGCTGGAAAGCAAAATTACAGGTTCGTAACAATATTGTTACGGAGGAAAACAAGAGCCTCATAGCTTTAAACGAGCATTTCTTATATAAATTTATTTCGTGTATCTCGGTTCTAACGATTTGGATGAAATTTTATATTTAGACAAGGATTTTCTTTTCAAGTTTTATCTATATAGGTGCCTTTCCTGAAAAAAAATCCCACGATTTTACGCACAAAGTAGAATTTTTTTTTAATAACTAACTAGTAGAGACTTTCTATATCTGCTCTTATGCAGACAAAGTCGTCTTGTGCAGAATATCGCTATCGTGAAACTCAGTTTAAGTTTAAAAATATTAGATAAATTATGAAATGAATGCAATAATATAGCGAATTGTTTTGGCTAACATGTTAAACTAAGTACAATTAATTTTTTTTCATATCACCAGTTCATATGAAGAGAAGATCGAAAAATATTCATGAGTTATGAGTATGTGATTGAATCTAATTATTATCCTTAAAAAATATACTGTTTTAGAAAGAAACCAATTTAGCAAAGCTTGGTCTTTTAGATATTATAGATAATAACTTACATATACAGTTCTTTTCATCATCTGGACAATCTATGATACCATCGCACCACCTTTGTTTCGGTATGCATTCATGGTTCGTGGGGCACAGCTTTTCGTTATCATCACAGGCTTTACAGGTACATTTACAGCCTTCCTCTACAACTATACGTTCGTCCTAGAGAAGGAAAAAGAAACTCATAATATATGTTAAATGATTTTTAAAATTGATTAGCTTTAGATATTCGTTGTGAAGGAAAATAAAACTCTAATTAAAACATTGTATCAGTTTGTGTAAAAAAATAGAATTGAGGATTACAGCAGTGTGAACTTTGTTTTGTTGACAGACTTCATGATGGATTTTTGACACAAATGGAGCCTCTGATGTTCTCAATTTTTCTAGTTTTAAGTGAATTTTAACTAAGGATGAAGCAAAATTTTGATTTATGAGATCCCTTGTTATTAAAAAAATATAGCTTGAAACAGCATAAAAATTATGTTTTTAAAATTCATTTTATGCATTTTTTCAAAATTATGCTAAATTTCTTTCAGGAGCGAAAGATCTAATAAATGAAAATTTATTAGATCTTTCGCTCCTGAAATTCCTGAATTCGCTCCTTGTTTAATCCTCGTCAAACAAGGTTTAAACAAAATTTTGATTCATCCGACTTTTAATTTTTGAGCGAAACATAACAGGAACACGATTTTAAAAAATGCATAAAAAATTAAATTAAAAGTGAAAAAGGAACATCACCTTGTTCGATAGTTCTAAATCAAAGAAGTAATTGAATTATTTGGAAATATGTGAATTATTTAAAAGTGAATAGTTCTACTGCTCTCTTCCTAGCAAGCGCAATTTAAACCATGATAGCTGAGAAAATTTAATTAAATATTTTCTGATAATTTTTTCGATGTATGAAAATTAAATATCTTTTGTTCTTTTCTATTAAATTTGTTAAAAAATGTCTGCATAAAGCTATTAACTGTTATTATTAAACATTTGATTATAACAATTTTATTAACTTTCTCTAAAATCTTCAAACAAATCGTTTCCTATTTGCAAATATACATTTAAAGAATATTTCGTAAAATATATCCTGAATTTCCCAAAAATAAATTGAAGCAAATACAAATAAAAGATGATGAAAAGTTTGTTTACATTATGCTTTTGTCATACAAACCGATTTATCTCGAATACCCTATGGTTTAAATAAATATAACTTACTCAAACCTATTATATCATAAAAAATAAGAGAAGTAAAATTTCAAATATATATTTAATGATTAGTTTATAAAAAATATCCTCGATTTCCAAGAAAAAAATTCAAGCAAAAAAGAATGCAAAGTTTGTTTACTTTATGTTAGTTTCATGTAAACCAATTTATCTAGAAAGGTATATGGTTTTACTAATTATAACCTACTCAAATCCATAATATCATAAAAAATAACGGAAATAAATGTTACAAGAACATATTAATGTTAAATCTCAGTATTTTCTTCTTGCGAAAAGGGCAAGTTATTATTTATTCTTTCAGCTTCGTTAAAAAATAAATAAAGTGGTTAATTACCTCTGCGCAAGGGGGACACTCTTTCTCCCTGCATACAGAATGACCTCCAAGGCCACAATCACATTGTCTGCAGGACTCATCTTCCACTCTGTCGCTCACCTGGAAATAAAGCATTGTCCCAAATGCAACAAATAAGTAATGAGTGCAACACTGGTTGAATATTTCATTTTCCTAGAGCAGAGGGTTAGTAAGTTTATATCTACGATAACAAAGAACGTGAAATCCCACATATGAGGGAATATTTAAATTTGAATGGAGATATATTACTGTTTTCATATATGAATTCTAATCGCGAAGAGTATTTAAACGTAGTATTTTATTATAACATACTACTACATTCAAAAAGTGTTCCCAAATAAAAAAAAAATTTATTACGGAAAACTAAATGCAGATAGTATCAATTAGATTAGCTTTCCATTTTATACTGTGATACAAATCTAATTTTATTTTCCTGGATGCGTGTTGCATTTTATTAAGGAAAAGACATCGACATATATTTTTATCATCACCATATTTGGTTAGACTGGTGCCTTCCTCTGAATTCTATTCCACCACATTCATCTATTGACACCTGAGTCAGTTTCTGTCCTGGATAGATAAGAATTCTGTCTCCACTTACTCCATCAACCTCTTTGGGGTCCACCCCTTTTCCTACCTGTTAGAGATTTATGTGAAAGAATCATCATCCATTCTAAATAAATAAGGCTCCCAGTTCATCCAATTTATTTTTATAAGCAACAATATCTGTTTATCTGTAGATTTTATACAATTCATGGATATATCCTCTTCTCCAAACATTATTGATTTCTATACCATCAAGAATGGCTGGAAGAATTTTTCTTTCGGAAATGACAATTTTATTTTCTTTAGTTTTGGTCAGGGTCCAGGTATCTGAGGCATAGGTAGGTATTGATCTGAAAATATTTTATATAATAAAGATTTTGCATTTCTTGACAGCAGTGAGGATTTAAAAAACCGTTTTACTTCGTAAAATGCTTTATTTGCATTCATTAGACGATATCGAATCTCCTTGACTATGCTATTGTCATCAGTAACTATATAACCAAGATAAGTAAAACTTTGGGCAATCTGAAATTTGTGGGAACTAATTTCAATATAGGATCCATGGAAGGTTCCATTACTTTGTGCAGGCATATATTTGATCTTTTCACTGTTTATAATGAATCCCATACAATTAGCAACATCTCTAAAGAAAGAAAAGCATCTTTTAATGTGGAAACAGTTCTTGAAATGATGTCAATATCTTCCGCATAGGCCAAAATGTATGCTGATTTTGAAAATATATTGCCTCTGAAGTTAATTCCTGAATACATATATTTTTGATTGATATCAAATCAATAACATTCATTTTTGGTGGAAAAATGGTTTGTTTTCAAATATACTAAAATTATGGCAATACTCCCCTTTGGATGCCAAGATCCAAAAATCTTTTAAGAAATTCCTACATCATATTAAAAACTCTTGTTTATAACCTGTCAGAAAATCAGCCTAGTAAATTCTTTCTTCGTCATTTTGATCATTTCAAGATTCCTAATTGAAATACATAGTTTTTCTCTAACTGCATTCAGAGTTTTTTTGTTTAGTTGCTGTTGTTAAAAAATGATTTATTGCGAAATAAATCATTTTATGCAATTACTGTCTTTTTTATGTTGTGGCAATATTGTGCCACGTGTTTTTTGTACATTTTTGTGGAATAGAAAGTTATTATTCATTATCAAGTACATCCACGAGACGATTTTAGTGAAAATGGTAATTTTTTTAAATTTTGCCAACTAAGCCAAAGTCCACTGGTGAATGGATGATCAAAAGTAGATGTTACGTGAGTTCTTACTATGTGATGATTCGGAAAACTTTAAGAGATGGAATTAATTGTTTGTCTCATATTGAATTTTTGTTCCTCTTTGCTGTGCTGTTGTAGCCTTGATATTGGGTCAAGTTGTTTCAGGAAAACCTTCATTGTAATTAAGACTTAAGATTTTGCTTTCAGATATGGTCTAAGTATTTACTGTTTCCCTCCAAGTAATATATTGAACATTATTACGCTTCCAAGTATTGAATATTATTGAAAAATATTTATGTTTCCATACAGCACCTCAAACACTGCTCACCTAATCAGGAACTCCTCTTAGCTATGAACATTTCAATTCAATTGATATACATATTGATTTCAAAGTAGTTCAGTAACATTTGTGTAAACATTTATTGCATCCATAAGGGGGGAGGTCCTATTTTCTTAAAAAGTTCTTTTTGTGTCTTAATACGGTTTCGAAAATAACGTGCCTCTATTGTTTCTGAAAAAGCTTAATACACTAAGAGTAAAGTGAGATGATATAGATTCTTAAAATCATTCGCAATATCTAAAAGTTTGGTAATTCCTGAATTATATTACATTTAGAATATGTAATTAATATACATAATAAACTTGATAAAATAATGTAATAAAAAGAATTAAGCAAATAGCTTTCTCACTTTAAATATCTTCCCATCATGGACACATGGACAATCAACTGGATCGACACATTTTTCGCCATTGCAAAGCATACCTTGAGGACATTTTTCTGGACAATTTTCAGCGAGAATCGGCCAATCTTCCAACTCAGGACATAAATGTAGTTCTTCAGTAAGCGAAATGGTTGTAGCTGTTAAAAAAATTGAGACAATAAACGAAGTAGTCCGTTTATTAAAAATGCTGCTGTCATCTAATACTGTAAAAAATCTATTAGTTTTTGAAATTGTTTCCGCAGCTGTAAACTAAGTACGTGCATAAGATATTTTTGCGAATCTTCACTTTTTTCCTTTGCCATGTTAATCTTATGGTAGGAAAGAGATAGTTAGAGATTTTCTTTATGAATGTGCAGTTTGTTATGAATCTCTATCTTGGCAACAAACCTGGATGTTATTTGAGATTAACACAGAAGTTTTTGAAAAACGGAAGAGCAGAGGCTCTGTCTCTGGGGATTGTTTTGGAGAATTTTGAGAGAATTACAAATATTCGAGGTTCTCAAACGAGTGTTTCTGACGTGTTGTTGGCATTGAGAACTACTGATACTGCTGTTATTGTTATTTAATAACAGAATTTATTTCTAATCATGTTTTAATTTCCGCAAGATTTTTTTCAATAAATCTTGGTTGTTTTTTATTAGCAGATTTTCGAATTTGCCTGAATGATTGTTGAACAAAGAATGATTTTTCATTGTCCAACTTATTGAACCCTATTTTTCCATGAACCCAAAGACAATTTTTTTAGTAATTTACATGAGGGCTATAATTAAATTTCCCTTTTAAACGGCTACTTACAATGTAAACTGATGAGCGGATTACAATGAAATTCGGTATATAGACTATACACGAGATGCGCTCAAGGAGTTTCGAGTTTTTTTTCTTAGTTCCAAAATACCCACTTGAGGGCGCCTTTACTAGAAAAGCATTGCATTTAACACAATAAACGGCCAAAAAGGAATATAGAAAAATATTAACAATCTAAAACAAGAATTATGAGCAATAAAATGTAAAATCGGAAAAAACGTTTGGGAAAAAATATAAAGATTTGCCTGCTTGCGATAAAGAGGAAGTTTTGTGCAAAATAGTTTAAAAAGAAGATATATTTTTTATAAGAAATATTTGCAACCGTTGTCATGTTTTATGTCATTTTCAATGTTTCCAGCTGTAATGATGACGGTATCTTGTTGTTACGTTGAATGACTTAAAAAACTTCATTACAATTCATGTGCGAAGCATTACAATTGATCAGTTTCGATCGCCTGTTGAACCCAATGTCCATCTACTTGAAATTTTGCAGATGATTATGGGTGGTCACATGGAACACTTTTCTTTACATCATCCTAGAGACGATTAACAACTGCTCCTCTGGTGAAACGTTAATCTGTCTTTGTTTCTGTAAACTGAACTGTTCTCTCCACATTTAAACAGAATATTGTTATTTTTTTCTTATATTTACTTAATGTGGTTTTGATGAAAAGGGGAGCAGAAACTAAATAAATATTAATATTATTTCTGTGATCCATTTTGCTCATTTATTGTGTTAAATTTAATGCTTTTGCGAAAAGGGCGCGATCTGGAGGAGATTCGGGAATTATTTTTTTTATATGTAAAGAAATTTCTTGAGCGCATCTCGTGTAGTCTATATGGAAAATTTTGATGCATTCCATTCACACATTTACATTGTATGATGCTGTTTATAGGGAAGTTTAATTATAACCACCCTTATAATGTGTAATAGAATGTAATATAAAAGCTTAACATTTAATAATTGTACCTTTCGGTGAATAAATATTTTCCAGGTATTTTCGCTCTCAAAATTATCGCAATACACTTTGATTAATCCTAAAACGTATAGCCAAAGTACACAATTCACGCATTCAAAACAATTTTATAAATTGGTTTAGTTAAAAGTGCGTCTGCAAAAGTTTAGTTAATTTTATTTTCTTATGAGGAGTACTTTTAAAAATAAGGTAGGAAAGATCTAACACATTTCCATACAACACTATATTAGGTGGATTTTTAAAGTACTTACTTCCCGATTTGGAATCTACAGTGGATAAGTATTTTGCCTTTCTAATTTCTTCGAGAATCGAAATTGATTTTTTTTCTGTTGTTAGATATCTAAGAGAGAAATTTAAATTTTGTCCTAACAGATTCGTACTTTCGTAAACAATTGTTCCTTAACACGTTTCTCTTTTTTCCAGAACACTTTTCTGCCTTCCTACCACTCTGGGACATTTAGAAGAATATTAAGTAGCAGAGAATTGCACTCCTTCTAAAAAAGAATTTGTACTACTAAAACTTTGGAAAGAATTGTGAGTGGATAGGAGTTTCGGAATTAGATACAAACAATTTTAAGTTCATACACTGAAATCCACTTCATGTACGAAAATTTTGCAATGCTTTTAGATAATATGTATAGAAAAAATGAAATTATTTTGCAAGAAAATTATTCATTAAATGAAAAATAGAAGATTTGATTCTACATTATATTTTTGAATGTGTTAAAAAAAGAAAAGATTTGATAGCTATCAATTAAATAATGCATTGAAATGATATGAAAATGCGAAAATTTATGCATTATATAATGCTTTTAATTTTTAACTGAAAATATTATTTAAGTGACATTTTTAATAATTTTTACACTCTAAGTTACATTTTTACAAGTTGTCATTTGTTAGGACGGAATAGCTTGTTGTTGTTATTACTTATGGCACTTAACAAGTCCAATGACAGAATGCCAGCTATTTAAGCCGAAGTTATCATTCCTTTTTTTTACAACAGCGCCAACTAAGGCCAAGAGTACGGCTTAGCTACTTCATGCTTTATATTCGCTTGCACAATCCCTTTTTACAGGAGGGCATACTACTCACACTACTCACAGATAGAACACAGAATAATTAGCACGCCCATACTGGGATTTGAGCATCGGGCGCCCAGATCATGGGGAAGACACTGTACCCTTATGCAAGGACTCCGACACAGAACAGCTTTCTCTAATGAATTGTTACAGGTGACAAAAATTGGTGCTACCACGTTGCAAGTAAAAATGCATTGAAATACTGAAAATGATATAAAAAACTGAAGCATTATATAATCCTACTCTTTACTTTTTCACAGAGTCCTATTTAACAGATTTATTATATTCTAATAAAATACTATCTCTTTCTAGAAAATCCATTATCTTGGAAAAGTAAATTCTTATCAATAATAAATTGTTATTAAATTCTCGATGTTTCATTAGAAGACGATCGAAATCAAAGGAACTGAAAGAAATAATAAGATAATCTATATTATCCAACAATGTGCTGTATCGTGACAAAAAAATCCTCACCATGTACTTGATGCATAACCAACGGCGAGAAATAACAAATGTTTTTCGCTAGTTTTGTTTCATGAAACTTTGTTATACTTTATAACTATTTATGTCCAAAAAAGATACTTGAAATAATTTTTTAAGAATATTTTACTTGGCATTGCCAATAAATAACGGAGCTGAGAATATTACAATCTTACAACCACGAGGAAGCAGTTGTTACAAGAGGCAGTTATTACATTTTTACAAGTTGTTACAGTTGCTAGAACGACTCAGTTTTCTCATAGCAGTTGTTGCAACTGAAGAAATAGATGCTATCACTTTGAGACTGAGTTCTAGTAGCAAAAGCTTTTGTGAAAACCGACTGATTCTGCTTCACCAAAAAAAAAAAAAAAATCGACAAGTGTCTACAAGAAAAATCTTATTTCGTTTGACTGGTGATATGATAATTATAAGTCAAAACATAACCATCAGTGGTATATATTCCATAATTTGCATACTTAACGCTTATACTGTCATCCATGGATTCGCAGATTCTGACATCCGCGTTTCCATTTACCGACAATTCATAAGAAAGCATGAATATTATTTCAATCAATATGTATTTTTATTACAATAAAGTTTGATAATATTAAATGATGCATAGCAAATAATGATCTTATTCTTTCCAATTACATGGGAATAACGAAAAAATCGCCAAAATGTCATCAAATATTTGTAAGTAGGAAAAAATGAAAAAAATGCCAAAAAGTTGAGCAAAAATGCAAAATTATGTCAAATTTAATGTTCAAATTCCTGTTATTCACTTGGCAACTTTTCCCCGTTTTGTTCACATTGGTGACGTTTCTTTTACCGTTCAATTCGCCTGGCGACTTGACTCGAGTTTGGCTCACATTGGCGTCATCTTGAGTCTGTATTACGGAAAAGTACCACATTGTCTATTTTATAAGACAAAAAATTACTTCCATCGTTATAAAAAGAGCTGATATTTCTATCACTCTGATAAATTCTAAATTATTTTAAATTTGGCATAATTTTTAATTTCTATCAAATTGTATTAATTTTTTTAAGATTCAACACTCATTTTATTTCTAATGCACATTTGTGAGATCTGATCCACATATAACTGCATGCAAAATACGCAACTATAGTTGCATGTCATTGTATAGAAGTGATAAATGTTGATGAGATTCAATTTTGGTACTTTAAGGTTTAATTTAATAACCGTTTCAGTAATAAATAATGACTGCTTAATTTGATAGATGCTATAATTAATTTAATTTAATAACTGTTCTAATAATTTAATAACTTTATACTAGCAAATTCATTATGCTTTGTCTTTTTCCGTTCCTGCAATAAATAAAGTTTGTTAGCAAACACTTTGGAAGGCGAAAGAATCGAATAAAGTAGAGCAAAGAATTCATATTTGCTGATTAAATTTAAAAAGGGATACTGCATTTAAAACTGACTCTACATATTCAAGAAATGGTAGACGAAAATGGAACCACAAAATTTTTTTGCAAGAGTAGTAGTAAACTCGATAGACGAGCAGATGAAAACATAAATCGAATCGAAAATTAAATATCAATTGATATGTTTGATCTTCTGTGCATCTGTGAATGATTCTGAAAATTACTGCATATCGTCACGGAACAATGCGCCACCCATCCGATAAGTGCATAATGAAAAAACTAATAGACTCCAATAAAGATAGTTTTTTTAAACTACATGAAAATACAATAACAATACACAGTTCAAGCATAATGAACAACACTTGCAGTAAACAAAAGTACACATGTAACAAACTGGTAATAAATAACTATAATATTATAAAGAGATCAGAGAGAACTCACCAAAAATAAATATTTCAAAAAGAGATTTCGCTTCACTACTCATTGTTCTCGACTCATCTGTTATTTTTGACATTTACTTTTAAGATTTTATACACTACTAGAGCATACCTCAGAGCCAAAAGCATCCAATGTTGGAAACAAATATCGGAATTCAAATTTAATGGATCTATCGTCAATATTCTCGAAACCTCAGATTATTCGTTGCTGTTGTGGAATTTGCCAAATAATCGCCAAATTTATCGGAAAATCCAAGGTTTATTGACAAGGAATTCATTCAACATTCGTTGGTGCTATGCATAAAACTATCTTCCTTATCATGAACTACTGTCACCGGGGCCACCTAAGATATGAGGATGATAAGTTTCCGACATGGTTCTCACTACCTTGTTGGGCAATGAAATGCCGAGGGGTAGGTGGGTCCGTTATCTCATGCCAATGATTAGAAATGCATCCCAAGAAAAAAACTGTTCCGTGATCGGTTAATGGCCTTTAGAATTCAACCTTGTTTCTCGCCAATGCTGTCAGGACTATCCGGCCAGTCAGATTAAATTCATATATATTAGTAGCGGATCAGAGTAGCCAAGTTTGTTGTTGTCATGTAAGTAACAGCACAGGAAAGC
Organism: Argiope trifasciata; assembly: GCA_026543055.1. Lineage (NCBI taxonomy): Eukaryota > Metazoa > Arthropoda > Arachnida > Araneae > Araneidae > Argiope > Argiope trifasciata. The sequence continues at coordinate 1,478 of JAPMOQ010020265.1, read as the reverse complement.
AATATATAATATTTTTGTAGGTACTTTTCCGTTATACGAGCGCAACGAAAAAAATTGTGAAAAATGCAGAATTACATCAAATTTACCGTAGTTACAATTGGGACTTTGTTCGTATTTTGTTTATATTGGTGACATCATGCGCCCTTATAGCAGAAAAGCACCTTTTTGTACATTGGACGGCTTATTCTTTAAATCTCAATTTATGTATATGCTTTTCTGATTTTAAAAGACATCTTAGGGTTGGAAAACTATTTTGCATCACGAAATATGATCATCAAACAAACAAATAAAATTTATGCGTTATTATTAAATATAGACACAAGAAATTATATAATCTTTATGGATTTTTTTTAGTTCTGAAAAAGAAATAACCAGGAATGTTTTTCAAAATCAATGGTAAATACATAAACTATTTAAGGATTAAAACAATGGCAAGCAAAAAACGAATATCGTATTACCACCATATATGTATTCATTAATTTGCGAAATACTCACTGAATTGTTATCGATTACTTTAATAAAATTAATTAATCTGTGATGAAAAATAAAAAAATATATACACGATTTTGTATTAAATGGTACATTATTTTGCGCATTGTTCAGAAAGAAAAAGTTACTTGCCTTATAATATATTCATTGCAAGAAAACTAATAGGAGTTGTTTCTAGCGAGTTCGTGACTCGGCTTAATAAGAGCTAATCGATGAGTAAAAGTTTCTTTTTAGCATCAAGCATTTAAAGTTTTTGAATGCGAATTTCGAATTTCTTAGCAGAAGCAGGAGGAGGTTAATACTTTCTTTTAGGAGAAAACTCTTCTTTTTCATTATCGATTCTAACTATTTCTAAACTTATAAGAGAAAAAGAGAGAGAGAGAGAAAAAAAAAAGGATATTTTTTCTTAATTTTTTCCCTATTTCAGTTTTTTGTGAATCAGGGTATATTGACTTTGGATTTTTTTTCTAAAATAATTTGATCGATTGTCCAAAAGGAATAATAATATAAGACATATAATTAGAAAAGCAATACTAAAGCGAAAATTAAAAAAATCGTTCTAAACTTTAAATATAGCAGATAAACAGTGTTCGCTCTTAGCCAGATTTTGTTTAAGATTTGATACATATCTACATATTAGATGGAAAATCTATGTATCAAATTCTATCTTTTTACTTTTTTGCGTTTCGTAAGCATCATGTTCACTTGCACTCCAAGAATCAGTTTTCCTCTGAATAGATTTCGTTCAAAATTTGAAATTTATAAATTTGGTGCATCTAATTTCGTTCGTCTGGATCGAAGCATTTCGGAACTACTGTCCTCACAGACAGTTATAATTTTTAAAACATTTTTTTAAAAAAATAACTATCGGTAAAGGCTTTTTAGTGCAGTTTCTATAGACTTGAGTGAATTTCTGGGTGAGAAACCTCACTCTAATATTTTTAAATTCTTACAGTCCATTGGTTTATTACATTTTATTTAGGTTGTGA
>JAPMOQ010020262.1:0-42513 GCA_026543055.1 Argiope trifasciata | reverse complement strand
AGACCAGAATGGCAATTTTATAATTTAATAAATAATTTATTCATTAAACGAAAATTTCTTTTCATTTTGACAAAAAAATATGAAATGACTTTCCGAACAACCTATATATGTTATTTTTTCTTTAAAATCAGAACAAAATTTAAGAAATAGTTAAAGTTAAGAGATTCAGTTATTAGTAGTTAAATAGTAGGTAACTTAATTCGGAAAAACTTTTTGCGTTTAATGCTCTAATTATGTATTGGATATGCTTTCAAAATATTAAAAATGGGTTTTTTTCGGCGATGTTGCCAAAATATTAAATATGTTTTTTTAAAGAAAGGGGGAAAAATATTGAATTAATGATACAGATGTTGCAAACGATTATAGAAATATACGGGGCAGTAGCTTCTGAGGGTAAAAAGCACCCTGAGCACTCTAAGACAGAAGTCGCTCTTCTATCCAAACGAAGATGACACATTCACTTGCACAACCCTTTTTACAGGGTGGATTATTCACACACCAAATAGCTAGAACATAGGGAAAAACAACCATACTTGAACCCGGATCACAGGGAAGACACGCTACCTCTAAACCAGGACGCGGCGCGACATTTATTAAAACCATTAAATAGTAATAAAGCTTTGCGTGCCATTTTTGTTTTAAAAATTATTTTATGTTGGCAATGTTTTTTAATTCGAATTTTTATCGTTATCGGTTTTCAATTTGCCAACTTGCTTGACAATGTACCTGTCACATTATTTATGCCATTTTCTTTTTATTTATTTCTTCATATGATTTATTTGAGTTAAATCTAAGAAAGTTCTGTAAATATATGTCGATATAAATTAACAGTAAATGTTCACGATAAAATAAAAGAATGAATTTTCAAATTAAGAATAGTTTGGATTTGAATTTTATATGTCATTAAATAATGTAATGCACCACAGTACATACCACACTAGAAGTTAAATGAAAACTTTTGTTAATTGGCAAAGTTCATTATTGGTTTTGCATGCTTTCTAGAAAACTACCCGTTTTCTTCGGCTTCAAATTATATAAATATATATATAGCTTGCAGAGCATCTTAAATACTTAAAAAATCAAAACTATACTCCAAGCGTTTTAAAATTCTATCGGTTTCATTTATTCTCTTCACTTCACATCATAATTTACAAGCCATTAAAATATATTTATCAAAGAGGAAATACGTTTGCTTTTACTTTTGATAATATTTTAACAGAAATAAAAATTGTACCAATTATAAAATGTCTGAAAAAGAATCGTCTGCAAAGTTTCTGTTAACAGATTATATTTACCGAGCAGACGGCAATTTTAACAAACTCCCTCCCAGCACAGATATAAAATGCTAGCCAAGATTCTTTTTCATGCCCAAATTTTTTTAGTAAAATAATTTGCTTAGATCATCATTGTTTGTTATTCATTTCTTACGGAATTTTAGTTCCATTCATTTATTAAAAATACAGACGTAATTCTTTTCATTTTTAAAATAAAGTCCAAAGTATGAAAATGCACTGTACTCTCAAATGGAAAATTATATTAGTACTCGCAATATCAATGCAGAAAATATGCTCTGCTTTTAGTAAACTTTCTATTGTAAAAAGAAATTTTATGAATACGAAGCGTAAAAGATACGACCAAAATATTTTCAATGATTTTCTCCTGAATCTACCAAAAGATATTTCTTTTCAACCAAATTTTGTAGAGATTAAGGAAAGTGGCAACAGGAATATTATTTTGCTTATTCTTGACATATTTATCAACTAACGAAATTCGTTTGAGCAGACAACATCCCAGTCATCTGGTTCAAAAATCTCAACTACGATCACTTTAAATTATTATGAAACTATATGAAATAAATTCCATACCCCCAAAAAATGGAAACATGATCTAATTATTCCGATTCTAAAACCTAACAAAGACAAAACCAGCGTTTCTTCCTATCGGCCCATTGCTTTGCAAAATCTTTGAACATATCTTCCCTCAATACATTACTTACCATCTAATTTGTAACAAAATCCACACAATAGCTTACATGATTGTATATCCTTCAGAGATAACCAGACTGCAATTTGCTATATTCAGGCAAAAATAACAGAAACTTACGAATATAAGAAATACTTCGTTGTTATCAATCTCGATATCAAAAGGGCATATGATCCTGTTCATACCGATAGTCTTATTTTTAAATGCTTACAGCTTGGTATTTCAGGCAAAATGGTTATTCAACTTCCTTCAAGTCAGAAATTTCTAGATTCGCTGGAGGCGGTCCCTTTCTACCTCAGGGAACAAAGGGTTACCTCAGGGCAGTGTTCTTTCACCAATTCTGTTCGTTATCTTTATGCATGATTTCCATGAAACCACAGAAGAAGAGATCGAATGTACTCTATTTGCGGATGATATCTTTGTCTTCTGCAGTCATCATTCCTGGGAAATCAGTATTAAAAAAATACAATGGAAAACATATGCAAGTGATACAATTATTGGAAAATAGAAATTACTCCAGAAAAGAGTGCAATAGCTTAATTGTCCAAGAAAAGAAATTTGCAACTTATCCAAGCATTTCTTATGCAGGGCACTATTTAAAATGGAATGAAACGATTAAATTTCTTGGCATTCATTTTTAAAAAAAAAAAACTCTCAATTATCTTAGAAATCATGCACTTAAAAAGATAAATGGTCTCAAATTATTCGCATCAAAAAACCATGGCCCCAGAACTAAAGATATCACCAATAATAGCCTATGATTACTACTATAAACCTGTCGATTACTATGTTTGCACAATAATCAACAGGATATCTGAGACTAATTTAAAGCATGCAATACTATCCAAACTATAGCTCTGAGAATTACTTTAAGTCTCCGAAAATGAACCCCGAATGTTGTCCTTCTGAAAATTTCTTCTCACTAAATTCTTTCAGAAAAAATCAAGCTTCTTAAAGTTAAACGCCTCTTCTATTAACTAAATCATCACCTTGTCTGAAAACCCATCGACGAACTCTAATCACTTTGAAATTTTCTAATGGATATTAAATTTCAAAATAAAAATCTACTTTTGATTGAGATTAATAGCTACTTTGATAAATGTATTCGGAATTTCTTTCCTGGTCATTTTATTATTGCTATTGATGCGTCCAAAACACCCTAGCACTCTTCAATTGCTGTTTTTTCTTCCATTCGAAAATTCTTGTTTCTTTTTCCATTTTTACTGCGGAAAGTTTAGCCATTGCTCAAGTACTAGATGTTCTCGTCGTTCTTGGTAGATTATCTGATTCTTTCAGATAGCTACTCTGCACTTACATTGTTAAAAAATATCTCCATCCAGACGCCAAAAATTATTCAACTTATAGCCTCCAAAGTTGAAACTAACCAAACTAAATCAAAAAATATCCTTCCAGTGGGTACCGGGTCATTCAATATAATCTGGAATGAGTTTGCAGATCGCTTAGCCAAAGAAGTTACAGAAAATACACCTTGGTTGAATGGATCACTCAAGATATTATTTCAAGCCTCAAGAAAAAGATGCATCAGACTGCAACCAATAATTATAAAAACAGTAAATGTTTCATTTCCTTAGGTAACATCCCTAGCATGGCCGGCGTCCTGGCCTAGGGGTAGAGTGTCTTCCCCGTGATCTGGGCGTCCATGTTCGGGCATGGTTGTTTTGTGTTCTATCTGTGAGATGTATGCATGTGTCCCCCTGTAAAAAGGGGTTGTACAAGCGAATGTGTGTGCCACCTTCATTTGAGCTAGAAGTCAGACTTCTGCCCTCTGTGTGCTCAAGGGTCTTTATCCTCAGAAGCTACTGCACCTTTCCGTTTAAACACGGACAAATCATCAAATCCCTAGCATAGGAGCACAGTCTTCCGGGTCCAAAAATCGAAGGAAAGATGTTATCTACGCCAGACCAATCAGCAAAACAATTATTACACCAGGACTGTTGAATTGTTTTAACCTTCATAATGATCCGCTTTGTCACGAATGTAATAGGATTAATATTATTAAACATACTCTATCGTGCAAAAAGCAATCTGCTACGGATTTCCTATCCTTATACTAATCCGTCGGGTTCGTTTACCTGTGTAGTGGGTGTGTATAACGTGAGAAGATGATGATGAGCTCACACAATGATCAGTCCTTCAGTAGACGACACAACACAGACGACATTTATTTACAGGACAGCACAAAACGACAAATATTTACAGCACTACAAGCGACAGAAGACAACTATATACAATCGAGACGAACACACAGGACTGCACACAGCAGACTCTACTGCAGATAGTAGTCCACAATAGCAACAGTAGTCCACAGGCAGAAATTCCGTATTGATTATGTCCACAACTCACAAAGCGGCCAGACAGGATTTAGCAGGAGAGGGAATCTTTAAGGGATTTTGTCTACACTCACGTAAACTCTTCCGAACAGGCTGAAATTACTCCTCTGTCTCTTCTTGCCTTCGCTGCCGACTCACTACTTTGCACAACGGGTCTACTCCTCAGTTCAGGACAGCTCCGTTCCCGACGACCACACAACAGGCTTCGTCAGAATACGCCAGATAGCGATCCAGCAGTCCTCCGAGCAGGACTCCTCAGTTCAAGACCTCTACTTAGGTCTACTCGGTCGATCACCGCCGTTCTTCGTTCAGCTTCCAAAACCTCTCAGTTCAGGTCTTCTCGATTCAAACCACCGCTCAGCTTCATGTGGCTCCTTATATAGTAGTTGGAAGCGGGGCTAAAATCTTCTGAACCAATCAGGAGCATTCTGGATGTATCTCTGCTCCTAATGGACGAATCGGGATAATTCTCGAAGTTTCGGGTATTATCCATTTTGTCGTCAAGCCTTAGGACCTCTGACGTCACACCCATGCGCTATTCAATATACATGGCTGTAAATCTGTCTTCTTTACGATGACATTGTTGACGATGGGAAAGCAAAATTACAGGTTCGTAACAATACATACTATAGAGACAAATTATGGATTTTTCTACGGTCAGATAAACAAGATATTTCCTTCAAAAATGTTTTGAGTAAAATAATTACAAACAGACCAATTGGCAAGTTTCTCATCAAGCGATGAAGTATTTCAATATCTACTAACTCTTTTTTTTTTTACCAATTTCTGTGTATGGGCCGCAGTAGCGTGATTGGTAGAGCGTCTGTCTCATAACTGAAAGGTAGCGAGTTCTGCTCCCGTCTCAATCAAAGACCGTTATGTTGGCTAATGGCAGTTGGGGCACGTTAAATAGGTCGTGACTACAAAGTCCTCCAAGTTCCCATAACAAATTATATCTCTGAAGGTACTGAATCAGGGATGAGTCGGTCTCTGATTTGGATCTAAATTCTGACTTGCGCATCGATGGATGAATGAATTCGACCGCCCCCTGAAAAGGGTTGTGTTGTGTGTGTTCGAGCAAAGTCGTACTTTCACCTTAACGGTGCTCGTTAACAACGGAAGGCGCACACTTCTGCCTTAATTCGAAAGCGCTAATTCTCATTCGGCTTGGTATGACCAAGTGGCATTAGAACCGACACGACCAAATTCTGTTGAGACTTTTTTTTTGTTTTGACTTTTTATTACCATTCCTTGTCGCGGGAACGATCTGTCTTATTGTACGTGTTCTCACCGGAACTCCAGAATATGTAACTAATTCGCATCAGAGGAACTTCTTTGCAACTATTAATTGACTGAAACTTCAATTTTTTTTTTGTGTGTGTGTGCGCTGTCTTGCGTTCATAGCTAAACTTTTTTTTTTAATTCTCAGCAAATGGAAGCAGGGGTCAACAGCCATTGTTTCTATAAATCCTATTATCTTACTTCTTTCAAGTTTGAAACAAAATTCCCTGTTATAGGATAACAACCTTTGTCTCTATATCCCTCACTGTTTACATTCAAATTTAACTTGCAGAATTTTCATAGAAATTATTAATGCACCGATATTTTTATGAACTTTATTTGAAACATTTTGTATTTATACAAACCTTTTTTTTAATTTAATAATTTTCAAACGCTTGTCTTGCCATCTCGTTTACAAAGTATATAAAAAGTAAAATAATCTTCATAAAATCAGAACTCAAGATTTTAACGAATCTACATTTTAGACCTCAATGAATTCGAAAAATACATTTTTGGAAAATGTCTGTCCCTCTTTCTGTGACTAAGATATAACGAAAAGCTTTTTGAACTAGAAAAATGAAATTTTATATACAGCCCATACACCAAATTTGAGAAATTTTGTGCTAAATCTATTCAGAGGAGTACCTTCTTGTATACAGCCGACCACCCCGCCACCACTGAACGTAGCAGTATCGACAGGATTTGTTGTCAGAGGAATACCTGTCCGGCCCTGGAAATATAAATTAACACAATAACTGAAAAAGAAAGGAAACTACTGTTCTATCACGGATTGTAAAAACCTCGGGAAGGTGAAAAGAGATGTCTACATTTAACAATGAAGATTCGACTTAAAAATTACAGATAATTAGTTACATAGAAGGGAGAGGGCACTGAAACACAGTAAAATAGTTGAGAGCAATTATTTAATGTAAGGGGCATAAACATTAAATTATGGAGAATAGATGAAAAATTCATGTTCTTAAAATTTGATAATTACTTTTTTCACAAAATAATAATGATCTTTTTAATAACCAGCGGGTGACCGAGCTCCGCTCGGAGAAAACAGGTATCGAAGCTAACTCGAAGATTTAAATTTTCAATTGTGATTTATCAAAACAATACATGCCATAAGAAAATTTGTGAAACCATTGGTGAAAAGATAACCGGTTAAAGTGCACCATTGTAAACGATTCTAAACAAAGTTAGAGTTTGGAAAGGGAACTATTCTATACAAAGGTAAAGTAAAGGTAAAGATTGAAGTGTGTTGAAGTTCAATATTTTTGACAAATTTATTTAGAAAAACCAAACATATATACATACATAAGAAACATATTATAAACCTATAACAGCATAAACATAAAACTTTATTAGTTCGCCATATTGGCTATAGATGGCAGCACGTTACCGCTTGAAAATTTAAGTAGCCATTATGGCGAACTAATAAAGTTTGAAAATATCCTATCTGTAACTCCGAACTGCTCGACCGTAGCGCTTCAAAACCGGCGCCAATCGATTCCTCGTGGCCAAAAACCCCAGACCCCCAAGTTTACCGGAGTTTATTAATTCTGGGGCGATTTTCGACTTGGCAACCATTCCTCGTATTATAGTATTAGATAAAATGCCTTTTTTTTATAGATGTTATTGAATTTTGTAAAATGAACAACAATAGATAATCGAGAGTTTATTATATGTAAAACATTTTATTTCCATTTAAAGAATTGCTGTGAATCTGGAACATCTTAAAAATATTATTTTTAAAATATATGATATTTTATACATTTTGATATTTAAAAAAATGATCAATGATTTTTTTCTACTAAAAACATTATTTTTAAATACATTACATGAAATAGTTTTCAAAATTTTACCTTTAAATATCGTCTTCCACACTTTCGCTGAAAGGGTGGCTTCGCTGTCACACTCGCTATTATTTTTTTCTTCATTTCTTAAAGAAATTTGAAGAGTAGCGCATATCTCTTCAATAACAGATTCCTTTCCCCGATATTTCTCTTTCCAAGTTTTTCAACGTGTTTACAATGATACTTCCACTTATGATTAGACTTTTTATGTATGACCCTTTGCCTAAATATACTCGATTGCATTGATGTCGCAATGATATGGTGGAAGGCGAAAACCATGTTCTTGTAACATACTATTAAATCGATGTCTTAAATTTGAGAGCATTTAATTTTACAAGTTGTTATAATTGTATTTTTAAAGAATCAGGGGAATGAATGGTGAAATTTGCTGCCAGCCAATCAAAAATTTCTCGTTTGCTGATATTTGAATTTTGAACTTTACTAACCTGTAGTACGATATGGTGCGTTATCAGTTACAACAACAGCATTTTCTAGCAAATTAGGGATCAATTTTTCTTTTGCCAATTTCTCAAAAATTTTTGAATTCATAATTCATTTGTCTTTGATAGTCCTCTTCCGTATTATTGTTTAGTTATTTTAACGTCCCGTTGTAAAGCAACTCTAGGGCTATTTGGGGACGGACCTCGTCATTTTGAACCACGATCAGGTGACGAGGACGACACTTGAACTGGCACTCCCCTCTCCACACCACACCAGCGGGAGGACGTTTGGCCTGACAGATTTAATGTGCAAGGGATCCCCTTACACGACGGTTCTTCGAGTCTCGAGCCTGAAACCATCCGGCTCCGAAGTCGAGACTTTACCACCGCGGCCCTCCGTATTATTGGTTTTATAGGTGAGTTTGCTTCATGCTGTGAAATTTGCTATATAGCCTATAATTAAATTCGTTAAATGGATGTATTTTCCAAGAACATCCTGTTGTTTTAACTGATAATTGCATTTTGAACTTTACTGACATGTATTACGATATGGTGCGTTTTCAGTTTCAACAACAGCATTTTCTGTCAAATTAGGGATCTATTTTTCTTTTACCTACTTCTTAAAAATTTGCGAATTCATCGGTCTGTGATAGTCCTCTTCCATATTATTGGTTTTATAGATGAGGTTTGCTTCATGCTGTAAAATTTGCTATATAGCCTATAATTGAATTCGTCAATTGATGTTTTTCTCAAGAACATTCTGTTGTTGTAACTGATAATTGAATTTTTACCTTTACTAACCTGTAGTACGATACGGTGCTTTATCCGTTACAACAGCATTTTCTGGCAAATTAGGGGTCATTTTTTCTTTTGCCAACTTCTCAAAAATTTGCGAATTCATCTGTCTGTGATAGTCTCCTTCCGTATAGATGAGGTTTGCTTCATGCCATGAAATTTGCTATGTAGCCTACAATTGAATTCGTCAATTGATGTTTTTCCCAAGAACATCCCTTTTTACTTTTTTTTTAGGTGAAACAAAATTTGGATGAAGTTCATCTCTTGCTTTCTGTGGGATCTTCTTGATGATGCTAGTGGAAAAGGCCGGCAATTCGACTGGCTCGTCAAGAATACGTGACAGGAATAAAAAAATTCCCGTTTTCTGTTTCTTGGTCACAACATTTAATGATATTATATAAAATTTTCTTCGCAACCTTCTTGAAAGCATTTTTACCACTTGTACTAACCATATTAATACGAAGTTTTGAGTTAAAATAGAATGAGAACTGTCAGAAACGATACAACACTCATACCCTAAAGGCCTTATCACACGGCCAAATATCGTTGGCACTTTCCGTCAGCAAACGACAACGAAAGTGAAGTCACTTTAAAGTTTCACTATGATTGGTGGAATTTCGTTTGCGGACAATATTTCCTACGGCATTTTCTAGATGGTTAGAAAAAGCTGTCGATAACGAAACTTGCTTGACCGGTTTTTGAGGGTAGAAACGGGAAAGTGCTGACGAAATTTCACCGTGTGATAAGGCCTTTAAAGGCCTTATCACACGGCAAAATACCGTCAGACTTTCCGTGAGCAAGCTCCCTTTTCTACCCTCAAGAACTGGTCAAGCAAGTTTTTGATGATCGACAATTTTTTCGAACATGTCCGAAATCACTGTCGAAATTTTGGATTCTGACGAAATTCAACCAATCATATGGAACTTCAATAGTGACGTAGTGCGCCAAGAACGCCGCGATTGACGCCATCTTCTTTGTAAACAAAACAGTAATTAGCAAATTCCATCCTTAGCAATGTTCTTTTTATCAAATTCCTCCGTCTTTGGAGTAAAAAGTAGTTTGATTATTTCTGCCACTTTTTACCTTAATTTCAATTAATCAACATCGTGTTTTTAGTGCTCTTAAATTTAAAAATGGCAAAAAGATGTGTTTGGTCAGCTGAGAAAGAGTCGGCTCTCATTCATCTTGTTCATGAGAAGCCGGCTCTATGGGATCCATTAGATCTATATTATATGAAAAAAACTTTTAAAAGGACTTAATACGAATCGAGATGATTCGAAGATGGCCCGAGGATGAGGACCTCTTAAAATCAGGTAGGTGAAGTATTCTGTTTCTGGGTGTTATGTGATCAAAAAATGTTTTATATGAATTCATTTTATGACATGTAGAAAGACAACATTTAATAAATTTTTAAAATTCTTTTTAAAGTATGTACAAAAAATTCTTAATAATTTTTTGTGTTTGTATATATAAAACATATTATAAATATTAATCTCTTCTGCTGAATTATTTTATCTTCCATTTCTTTTAATCCCAGCTGAAATATGAAACACATAAAGAAGTTCATTAATTGTTTTAAATGTTGGGATGCAATTTATTAACTATATTGATCCATGTATAGGTTATATAATTGTGTTATTCATTATATTAGACAAGATGGCTAATGTGGCGAGTTAGCTCTTAACTTATGACATTCTTATTCATTATTAATTTCTATTTGTGATTGTTTTTCACTTATTTAATTGTGTATTAACATGCAGCAGTATTTCCTTACCAGTACAGCCAATATATTAATGAAACTGAAATCAAAATTTTGACAATTTGTTCTACATTCATTTACAAATCAAATTATACAAAATTAAATTTTGTATTGTGATTTTTTTTCTCCTTTTGCATTATTGATGTTTTCTACATTAATTGACATTATTATAATGCATGCACTCACATATTTATATAATGAAGTATATGTATTTAATACTAAATTCTTTTTTATTCCAGAAATAATTCGCAAGAAATTCTGCATGTTGCGAACATATTTTCAGAGGGGAAAAAAAAGACAAAGTTGCCTTCAGGCTCAATGGCCCTAGATATTGCACCAAAATGGGTGCATTATCAAAGAATCCTGTTCCTGGGTGACACCATCGAAGCTGGCTCATCTGAATCCAATTTGGATGAGTCCATCACAAATAAAATTGGATGTTTTGAACCAATGGTATATTTTACAAAAATGTTTTTAATTCTTATATCATGCTTTTATTTAGATGGTTATAACTTATATGTTATTAGTTATATTTATATTAGTGTTATTAGCTATGAATAACTTATATGTATATTTAGTTATAATTAGGCTTAATCATTTACTTTTAAGTTTTAAAACTGAATGATAAAAAAGCTGGTCAAGAGATGAATTGAAATAAAATGTATAACTAAATAACACCTAATGTAATTGAATTTTATTAAATACATCATTGGTGATCATATCATTAATTCACTATATACCATTCATTCAATCAATCATTATTAGAGAAGGGTCTGGCATCTAATCTCTTGAAGGATTTGGGTAGTACTTTTATTCTTAGTACGGCATTTTTATGCCTATTTAAATGTATTCTTTGATTAATACTTCAATGCATATTGAAAATATTATTCTTTATAGATTTCTGTGCAAGAGGAAAGCTTCCGGCCGGAGATTGTGGATGTGGAATGTATTCTAGAGGCTTCCTTAAGCACACAAGTGAAAAGGTCTGCAATGCCAAGAACTTCTAATCAAGGTCCTCCTCCCAAAAGACGCCGCTAGACTAATGTGGGGGAAGAGGTATTGAAAATGGTGTCGGCGGAATTAAAAAAAAAAGTGAAGCTTCAGAATCTGTTTCCCGTGTTGTGGGACAACACGTTGTCTGCACTTTAAAAAAACTGGCACCAGCGTATGGGGAACAGTTCATACGAAGAATATTCGAACTTGTTATGGAATTTGGAGAACTCCAACCTGATATTTATTCATGAATAAAAAATCATTGCTGTGAATTGTTTTCTTTTTGTGAATTTATTTGATCATATCGAATCTTTGGATAATTGTAATTTCTTAAATAGCTCATTAACTGCTTCTATATAATTTTAAAATTTAGTTAATGTTAATAAGGATTAATTCTGTTTTCTAACCTTAAACTGATGATCATATAGTATTAAAAAATTAAATCACCTTTCATTTGATTAACAATAAAATTTAGGCTTTTTTCTTTTAAATTAGCAAATAACCATTTAATTTGGGATTACGCATCCTTAATAGATATATATTTTATATTATACTTTTCTAAATAATAAACACTTTTAAGGCACTTAAAAATGTTCAAATTTAAGCACTTTGCATGATGCTATGCACCCTGTTAAGCTTAATTAAGGAAACACACACAAAATTTTTTCAATATGCTTTTGTTTTAAATTTAATGTCAATAAGATAGTATTTTATAAATTCAATTAATTAATCCTAACACAAATACAATATAAAATGTTTTTGCTTGTTAAAGATTAATAACAAAAATATTTAACATAGCAAAAGAAAAGTAATGGAATTTTTAATTACCATTACAACCAGTTGAATGGGACAATAAATGACATTATATGAAATGAAAAAGACACTCAAAGGAAACTCATTTTTAAATTTGATAAATGTACAACTTGTCTCATTTTACAATCCATTTCATATTCATTATATTAAGAACTCTAAAGATTAAATTTGAAGCATAACTTACAATTAATTCAATAACCTTTTAGCTGAAAATAAATGTCAATAGAAGTAGCAATTTCTAAATGCAATGGAATTTCATTGCACAAACTTAATAATTTAGCTGCAAGTTCCAAAAGAGCATCTCCAAATTTTCACAGTAATTGAATTTTACTTTTTATATAAAACTTTAGTTAGTGTTTTCAATGTAATGATTGTTTTAAAACTAGGTTAATACTGTTTTATTCTTTTCTATATCATTTAGACAAATGGCTATGGCAGTGTTTTATGAAAAATTAGATGTTTTCTTGTATATATTATTTAAATGTTGAATTTTACGAATATAGTTTCTTTTAAATAATTATTACTCTGAAATAAGTCAACAATTTAAAGCTTACTAATAAAATTATTATACTTTTCTTATGTAATTATTATTAATATTGTGACTGAAGTTTTTTCAATTTGTATATATAGAATAAATTATAACTATTTCAAATTATATAAAAGGGATAGATACCATTTTCAAAATCTATACAATTTATATATCAATTAATTCATTTTAATTTGTAGTAATCATTAAAAAACAAGGAAGCAAAATCACATCTTAATAATTTTTATTTGCACATTACAAAAAATATAGATAAAATACATCCACAAATATAGGGAGATACCATTGGCAGAAGATACTCAAATGATGCTGTGTCCATTCTCAACCATCTTCTATAACCTTCAGCATCCTAAATTGAAAAATACAACTCATATTTTTTAAAATGAACAACTTTAAGATAACTATCCATACACAGATTTATTAAATGTAACATTATTCTTAATGACTGAATGTTTGGAACATTCAAAAATGTCAACTCTGCTCATTGATACAAATTGTATTAATAATTAATTATTTAAATTCCTTAAAAGTAAATAACCAATAGACAAATCTGGAATGCATATCTTAAGTATTGCATATAAATAAATTTAAAAATTACTCAAATAAGCAAGGATAATGCTTTTCCTAAGCAAAGATAATAATAGAAATTCTTTATATCTGCATCATTTTGTTACGAAACATTTTACTTAAAAAATGCTAGCTAATTTTTTGCTTACCTCCAAAGCTAATTCTCTCATTAAATTTTCCAAGCAGCCTTCCTGTATGCGTCTAAGCAGCCACTTCCATGACCACAATCTTCATTTGGGATTTCTCTTTTTCTCCTAGCACTGTTCCCAGGATGATGCATAATAATGCAGGCTCATTGATATCCATTTTGCCCGGAGCATCC
Organism: Argiope trifasciata; assembly: GCA_026543055.1. Lineage (NCBI taxonomy): Eukaryota > Metazoa > Arthropoda > Arachnida > Araneae > Araneidae > Argiope > Argiope trifasciata. The sequence goes on along the minus strand of JAPMOQ010020262.1, from coordinate 28,806 downwards.
ACGAGTTATGAAATGAAAAACTGCAAACATTCACTTAATGGAAGTAATGAATAAAGAGCGATAAATACGCCAACTTATTCACCTGCTTTTCTAGGTTTACCAGACAGCAAATGCTCAAGTGACGTCACTTTCGTCAGAGAAAGTGACGATGTATTTGACCGTGTGATAAGGCCTTAAGGGGGAAATCTAAAGTCAAAGATGTGAATATCGAAATGCTCTCACTGTTCCGCGTCTCACCCCTTAATGAGATGGAATCGTCAAAATGTGGTCGTCTCATAATCCGTTGAATAAAGCTAAATAAACATATTTACAATTTTAGCGTAGGCACCCATCGAGTTTTGTGCCAAATCTAATAAAGAATTTATGATTGTTGGCCTATACCTTCAGAAACATTTAAATGTGATAATTAAAAAAGCAACGATTTAATTATTTCAAATTACGAATATAACTTTGTGGCTATAAGTCCAGTTCTGAATCAATTTTTTTAATAGCCGGAAAAAGCGCGTCTAAAACACGCATTTGATTTTCGGATACTATTAACCGCATGTCAAGGATTAATTGCCAAAATCTCTCCAAGGATCACACAATAAATTCAATAAAAGTGCTAAATACATGCAAAGGTTGATATTTCGTCACTGCTGACACCAATGTGACATAAAGGCCTTACTCAAGGTTTGCAATTTTTTGTGGGGTACGGAGGGATAACTATTTTATTGGAGAATGAGAAAAAATTTGGGGGTGTCTACTCAGGCTGGTTTAGTCGTATATTTTTGCAAATATAATTACACTTTAAAAATATTAAATGTATAAATCTTAGATTGTTTAACTTATTTATTGCAAAAAAATGTTAATTAAATAAATTTTAAACTTTAAAGCGCGTCCTCTGTTTAAACTTTTGAAACTAAACTTAAGAGACAGTTAAATTCCTCTAATAACTAATTATCAAAATTTTAAAGCGGCAAATAGATTATTTGCATTGCGCAAAATCAAATTTTAAAAAGAATAATTTTAATTATATCGGATGACTTTTGATCCTTTACAGATAAAAATGTTAAAATTAGAGTTTATGAGAGAGTTTTAGAGTTTTTTTTTTAACATACATGTGTTAAATTTGACAGCTAAAGTTTAGATATCTACAAACTGAAACGCATTGATTTTCTCAATGGAGAAATATTCTTGTGGCAGGCTGGAAAGATATGAGTCCTCTTTTCTTGAGATACAAGGGCGAAGGAAAAAACCATTTCTTCCTCTGCGGAGGTAGATGATGAAAGAATAAATACAGAATGGAATTGAAGCTTTTTAATACAGTTCAAGATGCATAGTTTAATAGGAAATTGAACTCAGAGGTTGATAATCACTTTTTAACCCACAAATTTGGTAATAGTGATTACCAAAAAACTTCCGAGTGGATTAAAAAAAAAAAGAATTTTCTTTTTTCAATTGAAAGGAATTATGAAGAAATGAAAGTTTCTCGGTAAGGTATAAGGAGGATGTTCCCCTGGTGTTTTATTAGTTCAGCCGAGATTCATCAACACACACATTTAAATGACAACATAGTTTTATTTACAATAACTTTACATAAGCATTGCACTGATAGAACACTGAAAATGAAATTGTAAGTAGTATTCAGAATACATTTTGCATAGATAACAAAACCTGCATCTGCTGGTTATGAGTACTGGGTTACAATTACTGGAGCAGCTCTGGCCATAACAATGACATGGCAGAATGCAGTATTCTGTAGTGGCTAGTTTTTGCATGTACTGTGAAAAACAAAGATCTGCTTAGAAAAGATATTTAAGAAATGTCATTTTCTTTGCAGTTAGAAAATGCTAACTCACAGTTTATTTCAACAAGTTTGCATAGATAGCTCTTCTTTGCATAGATAAGTCTGACTTCACAGAGTCCAAAAGAATACATAAGTTTTCCTTGTGTCTTGATCTTCTAAATTGAAAATTTAATGCATAAAAAACAAACATCTGCATGATTTTGAGTCTCATACACAAATTAAATGAATACAAAACTAATTATAACAATAACTCAAAAATAGAGAGAACTAATTAAAAAAATATACTAGTTCACTGGATGCAAAAAATACAGATACATATCAGCATAAATTGGATTTTCTCAATGATTAAAAAAAGTAACTTGTGTTATAACATTTTTTTTTTTTTTTTGGAAACTGAAATAAAATTTATTGCTTTTTTTGAAAGTTAAAAAATGAAAGTTAATATTTCTTAATTAACTAAAATTCTAATGCAAATCTTTAAATTCATCATAAATGTATCTCATAATTAAAAAAAAATCTTGAAAGCTAAGACAAATTTTTTTCCATTCAAAAATTAATGACTGCAGATTTTTAAAATATAGTTTTTCAAAAGGGATGCAAGTTTTTAAAAATCTGCAAGAGTATATTCTATAATGACTTTTAAATTAATTGACCTGATTACAATTAGTAATAATGTAACATCATAATAAAGTAGAGCAAGCAGAAAAAATTTCAGCACAATATATAAAGTAAATTAAAATTTTGTTTCTGTATTTAATAATTGATTTATATCCAAGACGAAGTCCAATACATTAGCACTCTTTCAAAAAGATTGTTTTTCTTGACAGGGAAACATGCAATTTATGCTTTGTAAAAAGCAAATAAAATGCTAAGATAGGGTCTTCAACTTATCACCATGTATTGAAGACTTAAGAAGCCAGAAGATTTAAAGGCCGAATCCAGACCATTCTACTGACTACAGATTCTTCATGCATCTGCAATAAATCAGCAATGTTAAAGAAAGTATTGAAGGCACATATAATGAGTGCATTGATTTTGAAAACACCACACAGTATGCTGTGTTCACCAACTCACTCTTCTTTCATTGTTTACAAGGAAGTTATTACCAATTGTAATGTAGGCAATCATTTAAAATTATTTTGTCTAGTGTCAATTAAATGGGGAGGGGAACTGATTTAAGCCGCTAATTAGTGTGGTGAAAAATGTTTATTTTTTATCTGAATAATCACCAACAATGCAAATTAAAATATTGAAAAACTGCAAGGGCAAAATCATGTGACACTTTAATGTACACATATACAGTAAAATGAGTTGATTATATATTTCTTTAGTTAAATTATTGTATTGTTTGCATCAGCATCATTTTATGTTCTTCTACAATGCAATTATTTAATTGACACTATGTAAAAATAAATGACAAGTAATTAGTAATCAGAATATAGCAAAACTAAAACATAAATTTTGATATAGATTATCAAGCAACAGTATAAAGACAAGGCTTTAAACATAATTAAAAATGCATATATAATTATTTAGACTAGAAGCATCTTTTAAACTCTTTCAACTTATTCAGAGATGCTAAATTTTCCCCTTTTGGCCATAAAATGAATATATTCACACAAAGCAGATTTATTGCTTTAAACTTTTAATCTAGTTACCTATACACATATCTTAAAGTATCCACACACACAGAGACACTATCAAAACTTAAAGATAAAAGCATTTTTAACACTTGTTACAAAACCAATATTTTTGCACTATGATTTTAGAATTTTAGCTTATAATATATTCGTTAAAAAAAAGGCTCAATTGAGCTTTACAACTCATAAATTACACACAGTATTTTGAATTAAAAATACTCCAGTTGACGATCGAATTTTTAACAATATAATTATAAAATCAATATTAACAGTTTATTATACAAATCATCATGCAACTTATTCCTGCTTTAGTTTTTCACAAATTATAAAAATCATTCAATAGCACAAGATACCTTTGTTTTGAATACCAACAATAATTTTCAATACAAATTAATAGCAGTTTTAGAGCTTCCATAAATTTTCATTTTTCTCTGAAATGCATCTATTATTTTGAAATTGAATCGGATGATGGTCAAGTGATATGCATGGATTTTGTATTCCACTGCCTATCATACAGAAGGGGGAGGGTTATCACAGCTCAGAAAATAATTTACAGTAAGGAGTTGTGGCTGTGATACAGTGTAAACTGACTCCATTATTACAATCATATGTTTATACAATTATTTCATATGATTCGTCATCACTTTAGCAAACATAGATGTGGAAATGTACTGTCGCAATATTTTTTTTAAAAAAAGCAAAGACAGATAAATTATTTTATTGTACTTGTTGTCACTTTTTGCAAATTTCTTGTTCACATCCCTGCTAGGGAGCAAAATAAATAAATAATCAAAAGAGAAATTCTTTTATGTTCTACTGTAGAGAAATAATAATTAGTCCAAATTATTGTTTTAATTAATCTTATAATAAAAAAAATTAACCATTTAGAATCTCTTCCAAAATTCTTCAGATAATTAGAAAAAAAAATACAAAACATAATAGAGTTTAGAAATACATCCAGCCAATAATTCATCACATTTTAATTAAATTACATGACAGTAAGACAAATATTTATTTTTTTTACATGAATGTGTATTTTTAATAAGCAAATGACAAAATGTAAATACAATCGAAACAATACTAACAGAAGATCACAGCAAGGAATGATATTTTTAGTGTTGCTAGCACATACCTGAAACTGTGCAGCATCAAGACTAGTCCAAAAAATGGCATTCAAATTTTACACAGATATATATATATATATATATACATTTCTGAATCTACAAAAACGATTTATTTTCTAAAAACATCTCACTTTAATAAGTCTAAACATTATAAAGCTTTGCAAAATAAAGTTAACAAACAATGTAACGATAATTTGAATCGTTAGTGGAATCTTTTTGTTATAGTTAAGAGATGAATTTCAGATTATTTCTCCTTCAATTAAAACACCCTTTTTTGGGGGAAAATTGACACATAAAGCTCAATAACAACTCTGCACACAAACTGACTTTAAACATAAAATATTTCCTCCCACCTCTAAAGAAACGCATCCCACTTATTTTAAAACAGCTCGCATATAAATATTACAATGTTATTATTACCTGCAGTTAAAATGGCAAAATAGCAAGATTAATTTTGGTAGTGATAGTGCCAACAAGTGTCATATAACAAAGTGAAAAATAACAATACCAGCATTCACAAAGTTTTGTTTGCATGTTCATGCAAAAATGGTTCTCAGTTAACAATGAGTATAAAAATTATAGAGAAATTAACATTTAAATATACATGACTAGAAGTAAGAAGATGCTAAGTGCTTTGCCATAAAAAAACACAAAGGCATTTAAAATAATAAACTAATAGCAACAAAAAATGCATAAAAAAACATTTTACTTCCTCTTTTCTTTTAAATAATAGTAGTAATTGCAGATGGTAAATTGGTTAAGTAATAACAAGGATTTAGCAATTGGGATTCTCTAAATAATAAAATAAAATTTATGAGAAATAAGTAATTCTCCTGATATAAGATAATAATTAATCAATTTAATGTGTAACAAATGCTAAAAAAATAATTTGTTCCACTGAAAATCAAGTTATTAAATTTGTTCTTTCAAATATTCAGGAAAGGATAGTATTTCTTTTCAATATTTAGTAAACGAAAACCTGTTGAACTATACATTTAAGTAAATTTGTTCATACATACAAAATATTTTTTTTTCAAATAAAATTATACATTAATACAGATATAAAATAGTCTTTAACAATTTGATTCAAATAAATACAATTTAAAAAATTTTATAATTACACATAATTATATTTGCACATAAATTTGACTTTTTTTCAAATACTTGTTGATTTAAATAACAGCATAATTTCAAACAAATTAATAAAAGATTTCTGTTATTGAATACTGCAGTCAGGGTAAGCAGAATTATTATTATTTTTTTAAAAAGAGAAACTCAGTTTAAAGCAATTTAATTATTACCTTTTCATGCATATATGAAAGTACAGCAGTCAGAACTGTATGTGGGTAATTTTAATAAATATATATAATATATGTACTTATATTTTTTTTCAATACATAACATGATAATATGGAAATTGATACAAAATTTTTGATCCAGTTAACTATATATATATTTACTAACATTACACCTAACTTCAAACTTCTAAAATCTCACAAAATGTGATGAAACCTTTTTTAATGTGTAAATACTGTGAATGTAATGACAGCTCAATTTTTCATTCACATATTGCTTGCCACATTAAAAAATATGAAGAAATAGTGCTTTCCTAAAAACAGTCTTTTTGTATTTTTCGTTTTTAGACACTTCTTATATTTCAAAGAAATGTGCATTCCTAAAAATATCTTAAAACAGAAAGAGAAAGAAGTCTAGAAATGTGTACAAAAGTTCATGAAGATCAGTGATGATAAATTTACAAATACAAGTGTCCAAAAATCTATATGATATTTAATACTTAAGTGACTACCAGATTTCCGGACAGCATTTTCATTATTGACACTACATCTAAAGCTTTTGAGCATTATATTAGTAAGGCAAACATGAATTTTTTTCATTTTTGTAGTTGTTTTACAATTAATCTAAACGTTTTCTGCCTTAGACAGAAAATGACAAAGTGCACACAAAAGACTTTTTAACAAAACATGAAAAATAAAATGATTTTCATAAAGTTAAAAAATGCTAACATGAAAAATCACAAAAACCTTGAAGAGTATGTAGTTGATGTAAATAATGTCCAACATTCAAGGCGAGTTCACATTAATAAGCTATAACCACTGACTTTTAAACATCACATACTCAAACTACAAATGAAAAGCAGAACTAAAATTAATGTTAAAAGCTTTTATCACAGTAGGCAGAAAGTATTTGGTTTTTAAACAAAAGCACATGCACCTAAACTGTATAAAACTACAAGAAATACCAACTGGTAAAAACAACAAATAAAAACAATAACAACTTGGCAATAAAAATCAAAACTTGTTCAAATGAAATATACAGAAAATATAGTCATAAAAATGCAACATAATTATTATTAAACAGTTTTAAAAAATGACATTAACAAATTTTCAAAATAAGAATACATATACTGAATGATAAATCGTTCTAAATAATCTCTATGGATTTCTCAGCATTTTAACAAGTAAATAATAGTTCATGAACATAACATTATCTTAAATTTTCTCACTAAATTCCCAAAGAAATAAATGACTATATACTAAACAATAGAAGGGAAAAAAACAATACAAAAAATATAACTTTGGTATTAAACATGTCAAGTTTGTATTTTAAACTTATGGCAATAATTTATTAAAAAAAGAAAAGCCGAAAGGATAAGTTTATTTTAAAATAAAATCTGAAACTTATTCTGGTAGTTAAAAAAATCATTATATTTTTATAAAAATTCATTTCTTTTAATAATAATAAGTTATTTAATTTAAAATCAACATACATTGCATTTTTTTAAAAGTTCTTTTGACAAAGAATAAATATCTGCTCTAAATTAATAACTAAGAAGTTTACTATATATATTAAGCCTGTTAAAAGCTTTTTCATTATTTATCATATATAATTATGAAATGCTTTAGAAAGCAATGACAATCATATTTAATTAGAGCATTGAATCAAGCAGAAGATCAATAACAAAAAAGAAAAACACTAATAACTAAATATATATAACAGAAAAACAATTATAATTTCTAAATATAACAATGAAAATAAACAATTACAATTACAAACTTATCTAAACCAATTAAAAGATTTTTAGCAGTAATCACAAAAAACATTTTTTTTTGTATTTCATGTAATGATTAATTAATAATAAATAGAAGTAAATAAAGCTGATAAATTAAATATTAATAATTAAGTATAATCACATATTTCTAGTAAGTCAGACTTAAGTAATTGAAATCCTTTTCTTTTCTAATTTGATAACATCATACAAATGTATTAAAAATTCGATAATACTAGTTTGAAAAGAAACAATAATATAGTAATTTTATCATTTTTTAAGAAAGAAAAAAAAGTTTTTTCTTCTTCTTTTTTGATTCGCAGTCAAATTTGGAAAAGCGCAAAAGAGGATGCACTTTTTAGATGAAAATGAAAAATGCTTTTTTCTTATCTCTGACAAATATACATTCATGTAATGATGTATATACAAAACAAACAAATAATACACATCGAATGATGGCATTCATTTACTCAACATATATACTCTAATACAAAGTGTATGCACATATTCTGCATATTATTCATTAAGGTTTTTTTTTTTTAACATTTAAGTGTTGAATTAAACATCAAATCTTTTAAACAAGGCAAGAATACATTATATGTAGTTTCCACAAAATCTACATACAAAACCTGGAATATGTTCACAATATATATATATATATTTTACAGAGTATGCATACATGCTAAAATATGTTATTAAAAAATTGAAGATAAAATGTACTACTCAAAAGCTAGTTAAGTTATGTATTCCAAAAACAGAACTGCTATTTCGTTATTGCACAATACAACATTTAAGAAAGAGTTAAAGAATGATTTGAATCCTTTTTTAAGATTATATTAATTGATATTTATGTTTCTTTTCTCACTATACATGTCACATAAAATAATCTAAACACAGACTGATAATTTAATATAAAACAATGGAAAGGTTGGCCACTGAATCTGTAACAGTATTTATTTGCAAGTAGAATCAAATTTATAAAAATTAATATTTTAATAACTTCCAATATAGTTTTGACTTTAAAACAGAATCAGAAATATAAAATTTAAATGGAGTCATTCAAATGATTTTTTGCAAGTTAAATGAAATCCTATAACAGGTAAGAGTATTTTTTTTCTCACAAATCCAATATATATTTAAAATATTACAAGTATATTTACAAAAATAATATCCAAATAAAGAAAAATATAAAATGGCCAGAAAATACTTTAAAAAAAAAAAAAAGAACAATTGCATTTAAAAAACAATTTTCAACAGAAGTCACCATCTCCAAGTATAAGATTCCAAAATACAACTTGTTCAGAAAAAATTTAGGTAATTTGTTTTTTAAAAAAGTAATGCATCTAATAAAAAGAGGAGATTTCAAGAAATAGCAGCTCTGTATTCAGTTCTTACAATAGCAAACTCTGACATTTTCTTTGGTATATATGAACTGGCAGGTACTGTATCAAAGAATTAGTGGACAGGAGGACAGACTTTTTTTTTCCACAAAAAAATTCTCTCTTATCAAGAGCCTGACCACTTCTGATCATGCAATATCACATGTAAGGAGGTCACTTTGCAAAACCATAACAAAAAGATTTGCAAAAGGACCATCACCGGTTCCAATTCATTTTATTGCAAAATGATGCCATCAGACAGCAGAGGATAAACAGCTGAAGTACCTGTACACAACAATAAAAAAATCAAAATCTTGCAAAATATATGAAGAGTAATTATCTTGTTGAGCCTATTAATAAAATGTATAATGTTATTATTTTTTTCTTTAAGCATATTAAAGACTTATTTAAAGTGCAATATATTTTGGTAGATTACAAAAAATTTATGACGTTTTTGAGTTCCAAATAATTTTTTTGATAAATTAATAAAAAAATTATATTTGTGTATCATTAAATGTTTGATATAAATTGAAACTGAAAACCAATAATAATGTATAAATATAACAATAATTATTCTATAAATCAATAAAAATCATATAACTGAAGAGAATTAATACTTGAAAAATATTCCTTTTCTAATTAAATGGTTCATGTAAGAAAAATGTAATTAAGTGATATAAAATTTTGAATTTTTATAATTCAAACTGAACTTAAAATGAGAATAATTAAAGACTGGTTCCTTAGTAAGGTTTGATGGCATCATTTCAGCAATAGAAAAGAAAACAACACGAACGTGAATTTATGTTTAACAAATGGTCTAAATTGTTGGACTAAATAATTTTTTTCTATTTTCTTTACAAAGAAACTAGAAGTGTTGAAACAGGAGACAGGGTTAGGAAACTAAAACACAACAACTTATTCATGTTGTCACCTGTATTTGTCACAAGCATTCCACATCTCAAGCATGTCTTGAAACATCTAAAAGTTAAAGAAAACAGATTATGATTTTTTAAAGAGCTCTTTCTATAATAAAAAATTACTGCAGCTGTTTCATCTATTTAATTAGTAAATTTTTAGAAAATAAAGTATTACAATTTTAGATATCAGCCATAAGAAAAATTAATAAATTTTATTCAGATAAGTAAAAAGCATGCTTATGTGAATAACTCAGATCAAATTATTTGCCTGTTTTATAAATATCTGAATAAAGATGATGAATGTGTTGGTGGGTAAAAGAAATTAAATTTTAAATCATTGAAAGTAATTTATTTCATGTGCTAGAGTTCTACAAAACATTACAATTATCAATAGTATTTCTCAAATGTAGAACTTCTAATCATTAGCAAAAATAGAATTTTCAGTTCTTCGTCAACTCAAAAATATGCAAATCTAAAACACTAATCAAATCTATATAAAGTTTTGAAAGACTTTAAAATGTAATAATTATTTCATTTAGTTAATACATTGCGATAATTAAAATTTTATGGCAAGTCTTTTGAAACATGCTTTGAAGGAAGATAGACACTATTGTACTGTAAATAAATGAAAATTAATCCTTTGTACTTAGAAAAATAATTCAACACATTATCCACTTAATTACAAGGACTTGTTTATTGCTATGAAAAATAAATATTAATTGTTTTAAGTTTTAAAAAATTATTTTTATATCTTCTTACCACTTTGTAAATGTTTTTAACAATTAAAAAAATAAATCAAAAATATGCATTATTTCGAATAGTACCTAATGAAAGTTTTTTGTTAGTTTTCTTATTTAAAAGTATATTTTATTTCGCAGCTTCTTAAATGACGTTAATTAAGGAAACAAATCTAAAATCAACATTTTTTTAAAAAACTATTCACAATGATCTTCATTAATGAAGTTATTCAGCAAAACAAATATTAATCACAATTAGAACTAACTAATTTGGAGGGGGGGGGGGGGCTCTTAAAGTGCAGAAATACCCCTACCTGTGTCACCCACTCAATATCTTGTAGGCAATCTTCTAATATTGTATGAGAATCTTTATCTTCACCTTTTGTAACATCTTTAACCTTAAATGTAAAAACACAATAATATTAAAATGTATTATAATAATTTTCCTTTTTCTCAAGAGAAGAGCCTTTTTAAAGATCAAACTATATATATAACTAATTTATGAACAGTGATTCCGGATTTCCAAAATGAAACCAAAGTGAAAACTGAAACTGAATGATTTTCTTTCAGATGATAGAAACAGGTAAGTGAATCATTAAAAATCCCTAGTAATTCATTATTTTGCATTTTCATTTAAATTGATTAATAAGATAAAAAAAAATGAAGAGACAAAAAACTATAAATATTTTTACTAATAAAATAAACAAGACTGTTAGTAAAGTAGCATAAGTATTCTTTCAAATGCAGGAATATGACCCCTGGAGAAATTTCTTTGAAATGTTGATTAAAAATGAAGCAAAATTAAGGAATTTTTCTATGATAACTTACAAAAACAGTGAGGTGCAAAAATAAATTTTGCAATTTTTAAAATTCAAAAAATTATCTTTTTAATGCCATTGGTAATGACATTAATTGCAGTATAGTTTTTTTAAATTTGATTTTTATAAATTATTTAGACTTTTTTTTTCAATATTATATTTCAGTAGTGTAAAAAAGAACACATTTTTTTTTATTGTATCGATAAATATTTCATTCTAGATTTTTCTTGCATTATTGACAAGAAGGAAGCTATGGCTTATTTTTCTGTAAGGAATAGGTTTTTATTTAAATTATAGTTTTAATATAAATTTTGAAATGTGTTGTATATACAATTAAGATTTAACTTCACAAGAAAGCAATGGTAAATTTTTTTTTATAAAGCATCAATTTTTCAACACTGTTGTGAAATAATGCATGCATAAAATATATTGCTGCTTTTATCACTTAAAAGTTAATTTTTTCATTTGAGACACAGTGAATTCTTGTTTAATAAGAGACATTTTTAAAGAATAATCCTATGACATAAAAATAATGAATAATATTACTAAAAACACATAAAACTTCAATGCTGAGCAATTCTCCCTTCCTTACTCAAATTTTTGTTTAGATAACAGAAAATTAGAGAGAAACATTTCACAATAAACAGCATAAGATCTTTTTAAATATTATGTACCATATGTTTATCAAAAATGTAAATTTAAAAATGCTTTGTTAAGGGTGTAATTAAGAGCAAACAACATAAAATATTAAATTGAAAATCTTAGCAATTTTTAATTCCAGTGAATCAGCTGCTCATAGATGACTGCTAGATTGCTATGCCTTTTTGAACAGAAAATGGTGTTACAACAATCATACTTGACGTTTTATTTTTAGCAAAAGCAAGTTTTTATAATAATAGGATAAACTGCTGAGTTTATAAATTTACTAATTATCCTGAATAAAATATTTCATTATGTGTTATTTTTAAAATAATCAATTGAGAACATCAATATAGCAAATCATATCCTAGTCATGCAGTCGAGTTGACATAGTGATAAGATATTTCCTTCTTCACTTGTTGCACTTATTTATTCAGATTACACAAATCTCTTTATAAGCAGATAATGCATCTCATGTAAATAAGCATATAATCAAGTGACTATATTGATTTTTCTCTTACTTTAGTTATGAATTTTCAAATGCATCTTTTTTTCAAGTCATGTGAATGGAATGTAAACCTCGTGAATTAAAAACTTCATTTTAAAGTGACTACAACTAGATAAGGAAAATCAAGACTCACTTTTTTGCAGCCCAATTGAAAGAAATGATATTTATGATGATGCAAGCGACTATAAAGAGTGACAGTTTGTACACAAGACCCACACAGTGGGAAATTAAAATCACTCGCAGAAGAAGAGTCTTCTTTGCTTTCAAGGGTCATAGGGTCATATACCTGACCTTGAAAGTGGGCAACACACTGGATCTTGCCATTCTGACAGACCTGAAAACAAATCAATTAAGAGACATGATTAAGAAGAGAAAACTTTTTATCTATTTCTTTTTACAAACATTTTGTTTTAGCTCTTAATAGACATAATTAAATATATTTTCTATACTGAAGAGGAAAGTGAATTTTTAAAAGGTAATGAATTTAAGCTGAGTAGTATGTAAAAGACAAGGATAAAAACTGCAATATTGTTTATCATAGCATCACAAGGTAGAATCATCAAAGGGTGAATAGATAAAGCATACAAGCAAATATAATATAATAAAATCAATTTCTGACAGTAATAAGTTTTGCTTTTGACCATGATATTGTTAAACGGATAGAAACAATACAAATATATATAAGACATAAACAATAATAATTTAGAGATTGGGGGATTTTTTTATTATTATTAAAGGACAATGTAACTGCAGCAATAATGCAATAAATAGCTATACATGAAAGTAATTGTTATAACCCCATTCTAGAAGAGGTAAATTCAATAAACTCCTGTAGTTGGAAGAAATGCTTATTTACCACTGGGTAAACTGAAAGAACTTGTTGGTTATTTTGTCAGAGACCATTTCAACCAGCCATTTAATTGGATTTATCAAGTAACACTTGTTGCAATTACAAGAGCTGTATACTTCTCTTGACCATCAAACATTCTAAATTCTTAATGTGAGAGGGCTCACTATATATATATATATATATATATATATATATATATATATATATATATATATATATATAGCTAATTTGGCAACACAACTTAGGTTGTTGCATTATCTGGATGTACTAATGACTGAAAAATAAAATACAAATGTAAATTACTATAATTCAATTCTTAAATTTAAAATTCGGCTATGAATTGCACTGTATTTTGAAACTTTAAAATAAAAGTGTAATTCTTTTAAAAATATATTCAAAGCATTAATTTGTACAATTTACATTTAATCTATTTACACGCATAATCTTTCCTAAGCACCTATTTTTTACGATGTTTTAATATTTTAATATCTTTATAAGAAATTTATATAACTTTATATTTATAAGTCTTGACTTACGTGAAATGTTTATTTTGATTTCATTTATAAATCTCATGGCATATTTGTAAAATAGAAATTCAGAAGAACCTAATACCTGACACAAACTCCTTTCTTTTCCTTCACTTTTGCTCACTTTTACAAGAGGAAACATTTTGACAGAATTAGAAAGTTCGCTGCTCCATTTCTCACATTCATGAAGGGCGCTTTTCTTTTCAGATGTAATCTCCTCTATTGCTTGTAAATGAGTCAAGAAATACTCATCTAGAAATGAGAGATCAATTTTTTTTTAAAGTCTGATTTTGATCACAATATTTCACATTCGTAATAGTAATATAAAGTATATTATAAACTATACTTCTACAAGCTGAAAATAATGCTTATTATATATATGAAGAATCGACATTAAAATTTGTATTTTCTATTCCCTTTCCTCCTTTATTTTCTTATATTTTATGAAATTTATAATTTATTGAAACCAGCAATCACCCTAAATTTAAAGTCCAATAATATTACAATTGAAAGTGAATCAAAATTAAAATTTTTAAATTAAATATTTAAATATTAGAGGAATAATTCTGATAGTAGAATTCTTTTAGGATTTCATCACAAAATCTTATATAAAGTCCAAGTATTTGTATTTTAAGCAAATCAAATGAAATGAAATAAGCACAAAATTATGGTCTAAGTTTATATTAAAAGTTCTTTATTTTGAATTAAAATCAAATTAAAAAATTAAAACAACAGTTTTCAATAAAAGATTGCAATATTAATTCTGATCTTACAAAGTGTAATATGTTTTCCTACAAAAAATATAAACATTTAAATAATTTTTGAAATTTAAAATCCATACACACATAATATAAGAATCCAATATTTTATTACATATCATCTCAATCACACAAACATACAGAAAAGAAAAATACAATCATGCTTAAGGTCTTAAGTTAAATATTTAATTCACATTTTTATTCAAAATAAGGTAAAAGGTTTTGATTTAGTTTCACAATTGTTCTTCAGCAATTAAAAAATACAAAATAATTCATTTTTATAAACACAAATGAATTGCAATTTAATTTATAATAAATTGTTCTGACATTACACTAAAATGTAATATATACAAATTACCTTTTTCTCGTACAATTTCTGGTATGAAATCTGGATCTAAAGCATGGCTAACTAAAGTCTGTAGATAAACTTCAAAATTTTCTCTTTGTGGATGTACAGTATAATCACAGGAACTAGAGTATATGAAATAAACATTTTTGTCATTTAATTTATATGACAAACAAATTAAAATATTTTACAAAATTTTTATGAATTTTTTTCAAATGAAGCAATTTTGAAGATTAGAATATCAGAAATGAAAGTATTTTCAAAAACTCAATTTAAAATTCTTAAACATTCATTCGTTCATTTGTTAACAATTGAATTACAAGTACACCAGAAATTACATTACTTCTCCTTCAGTATTTCAATTTGAAGGATAAAATAATTTATGACTTTTTGAAAAATCAAAGTATAATAAATGGCAATAATATTTTTGTACAGAACGAAAATTCTGCAATTTAAAATAAATAGAATAATACTTTTTAAAACATTTTTTTTTTAAATAAACACTTTTGACACTCTTACAAGTACTTTTATACTAATACAAGAATTGATATAAACTACTGACAAACATGAAAGAATTAACATAAATGTAAGAATTGATGCAAGAAGACCCCAAAAAAATTCAAAATATATTCACTTAAATATGTATTTAAAACATATTCTTAAGCTTTGAATTAAAATGGAATCTCAAATTTTACTGATACTGCTCCATTGTGTGTAATGAGATAATGCTGTAAAAATTAAGTACTTTTTAAGCACCTTAGCCCCAAAGAAATTAAGTATCTTTGCACATGTATGCATAATTAAACATGCTTATTTTCTAATCCTAGGTTATTTTCTGTTTTATACTAATGTATAATTTTTATTGAAAAATGCTTTAAATTAATTTGTATTTTCAAAATTACAATATTTATTTCTGTATTTTTCGAATATATATGTCTTTTTTGTTGAAAAAAACAAAGAAAGGATAGTAAAAATGGAAAAACTATCATTAGAAAAAATAAATGGATGACTGAAATCTTTTCCTAAAAAGACATATCCACTTTTTTTTTTCTCTTTCAACATTACAGAAAGAAAGAAAAATCGCTTTCAACCATCCATAAAAACAATAAATTAGATGCAGCCTTATTTTTTTAGAGAAAATCAAAATCAGCCATTACAGATGCAACACTTCAAAGCAATCAAAATTTCTACCATAGCAGCAAAATTAATTGCTGTGTAACATAAATAATCTAAATAACATAAAAAGTGAGAAACAATTTAATTCTGAGTAAGAAATTACATCCTTTATTAGAAATTTAGCATTGATTAACAACAAAAATTGTACAATTGAAAGGTAATACAATAAAGGATCAAATTTAATTTTTGCTATTTCTTTAATATTATCTATTACATCAAAAAATATACATACCCACTAATATCTTGTTCAACTACATTTTCAGTATCTTTTAACAATTCTACTATCACAGTGTCATCATCAGATTTAATAATTTTTACAGCTTGTTTTAAGTATTTATGTTTCGAAGATGGACTCCACCGAGAGTACTACAGGAAGAAAGCAAATTAAAAGATTTTAATAAAACTATAAAAAAAAGAGAGAGAGAGAGAAATAAGAACAAAAAAGGAGGATATATGGATATTCCTCTACAGCTTTCCATAAAGATTTCACAATAAAGACTTTTAAAATTCATGATAGAAGGCATTAGTTTTAAACCATAATGAAGGAAACATAAAACTGTGAGGCATCAGCTTTTTTGTCTCCTAAATTCTTGCTATACCTAATCATAAGTTGAGGGAGAAATCATTAACATATCATTGTTCTTTTTTTCCAATCACAAATTATATTCCCTGAGATACTCCTATAAGTTTAAAAGAAACTTATACAAGTTTACACATTTCACTAAACTGATTGCAAACTAATATATATATATATATATATTTTGACAAATTCTATTTTATAGTATTATTTTCACGTTTTTTTTTTCTTTAAGTTTTAAATGCAATTTGAGTTTTTTTAAAATTATATTTTAAATGTATACTGAACATTACAAACAAAGAAAATATAGTCAGAAATAAATTTCATACTTCACATAACCAAATTTGCAATATTTTGTTTTAACAAACACAAATTCAAGAAACAAATAATCAAGATCTCAACAAAAAATATCTCAAAGAAAACAAACAAAAATATAAACATACACAAAAAATAAATAAAACAAAATGCAATTCTATAATGATTTAAAAAAAAAAAAAACACTAACTTGATTTTATATTTAAATTATGTTTTTGTAATTCATAAAAAACAAGCCTAATTTAACATATTACATAAAACAAATACTCTTATAAAAATTGATCATTCAGAAATCTTTTTCAACAGAATTTCTTTTTAAACAGTAAAAAAAAAAAAAAAAGATATACTTTGAATTTATTAAAAACAAATCTTACCGATGAGGTATTACGATACAAAATATTTGTACTCCCTTCTCCTTCAAGAACTTCAAATAACTGTAAGACATTCTTGCCTTCAATTCGCCAAATAGGAGGGCATTCACTACCTTGGCTGTCAATACTTATCACATAATCTCCAGTCTATAAAGACAGATATGAAAAAATAACTTGCAAACTAAACACATAGAAATACACACACACATTATACTGAATCTCTGCATTAAATTACTTTTCACTTTTCCAAAATATAAAATAGAAAACTTGGAATGCTATTTATTTCAGAAGATTTTTTTAATGCACATATGCATTGTATATTATAATTCCTAAATATTATATATATTATTCATAATTTCTACAATTAAAGATATAAGAATAATTATACAGTTCACTGCCAAGTATCCATCCTATTGTGGTGGAAGGGCAAGCTAGATAGGCCAGAGTTCTATGAATTCATTTCTTTATTCTTCAATACCAGTAGACAAATTTTTGATACCAAATGTCATCCTAATAACATGTATTTATACAGTTCATACTGCCCTCCTTTTATCTTAAAGTGAACACAGTCGCAAATCATAGATTCAGTTGCTGGTAATTTGTCGAGTTAAAATAGAGGGCTCTGTACTGGTAGTTTATATATACTGCACAGTACATTCCAGAATTTGTTAGAGAAAACAGTTAAATATAATCTGTTCATAATTTGACATAAATTCTGTAATGCCCAACTTAAATGCAGGAAAAATTAATATAAATTGTAGACCTAATTCTTAAGAAAATTGTCTCAAATTGATTTTATTTTTCTCAATGATTACACAGATATGAAAAAATGACCCTAGGATATGAGTCAAAATTTGCAGTTTTTAGGTTTTGAAAAAGTCCTTAATAGATGACTTAACCAAAGTTTTCTCTTCCTTATTTAATTCCAATAAAATAAAATTAGGCTGAATAAGAAGTCACATAGTCACGAAACAGATACTCAGGAGTGTATTGCATTATAAAAAATATTTAGTTAAACTACATATATATATATATATAAAAGATAAACTTACTGGAAGCAGTAATACTAAGTGCTCTTGTTAGTTCTGTATCTTAATGAACACTTTTATATTATTCATAATTCACAAAATAGAATATCAAAGTTTAACAGGTTATTCATAAAAATATCAAATATTTTACTACAAAAGCATACCATTAGAGTAAATAAAGACTAAAATTTCGATTAAATTTTGATCAATATTTCTCATCAGAACAGTCTTAATCTTTTATATGAAAATTTTCCATTTAATAAAGTCAATCCTACTCACTTTAAAGTGAGTTTCAGTATTCCAACAACTCTCACTATTGTTAACAGGTTGCTTTGATGCTGCCTCAGAAGGTTCATTGGATTGAGCAACAACAGCTGCCTCTTCCACTATTTTCAGTGACTCTGTTTCTACTGTGACAACTTCAGGTTCAGCTACAACCACAGGTTGAGTCAACTTTCTTGGTTTCCGGCGTCTCTTTCTGGTTCGGTAACCAATTGTTTTATTTACTTTCTTTTTCTTGGGTGCAGCTGGAGTTGCTGGTTGCACAGTTGTGGCTGGTTCTGGAGGTTTCACAGCAGTTGGCTCGACTGGAGTATCAGGTAAAATTGTAGGCTTAGATAAAAGTACCACAGGCTGGGGTGGCATCACAACTGGTATTGGTAGAGCTGAGATGGACTTGGAAGAAGCAACACTCGTCAAAGTTGAAGTTATGACATCAGGTAGTGGAGGTGGAGGATCGACTGTTTCCTCCTAAAATAATGAAAGAGATAATGAAACACCCAAATAATACATTCTATAAATAATATCTATAGTTAACATACCTTTTACTCAACCAATACAAAACCTATATCAATGAAGAATGTATGAGTAGAAAAGAATTTTCTTAAACTTTTCACATACCATGCACAATTTATATAAAAGCATATCTTTTGTTTAAAATTTTAAGTTTAAAAAATTAAAATATTGCTGTTATGAATGTGCAAATTCCCATGCACTTCTTTTTATCGCTTCACAAAATGAATCCATATAAATCAAATATTTTAATTTCACTTTGACTAAATTATATATAATTTCAAAAAAGCAACAAATAATTAAATAATTTTTAAGAGAGGGCAAGTAAGTTGTATGTGCAGAAACTTTAGAAGCACTCATTCGTTTCTATCAATAGAAAAAAAAAATACATGATGTAATCAATAGATGTGAGTAGAATATATATATATATATAAAATAATAATATGGTCTTCCTTCCAAGAGCTTCAAGACAGTTCAGTTTAATTAGATTAAAATTGTTCATTCTGAAAGAAAAAAAAAATACTTGCAGATTATTTTTTTAAATTTAATTCCACTTTACTCACTGTTTTTCCCTGTTTAATTACATGGGGGGGAGGGGAGAAATATTCACAAACTGATCAGTAGCTTTAAACTTCCCATGGATTTTGCATATGACAATAAAAAAGCTAAAATAATAAAATTATATGTTTTTAATAATAAAATAGGTATTTTTCCCTTTTGTAATTATAAATCATATTATATGGTTATACTTTTTTATTTCTAAACTATAATACCAATATTAATTTTTTAATAGAAAGATAATATAGAATTAATAGATAGATAGATTAATAGAATTTAATAGATAGAATAATTTTTTAAAAGAAAAAAAAGCCTTAGAACTACCATTTTTGTTATTTCTTCCTCCTTCATTGTTTTATCTTCCTCAGTAACTGTAATTACATTTTCTTCGTTTTCTTCAAAAGCATACTTCCTTTTTACGCAATTCCTTGTCCTTCCTATATCAATGGTAAATAAGGAATAAGTAGGACATATTAAATTTAAAACTTTTAAAAAAGAGGTATTCATCTTTACTAATAAAAAGTTTAAAGGTAAATGCACATCTTTTCTAAAAATTGAACAAGTAAAAATGTTTGATATAGAGCTACTAAATATATTTTAATATAAGTTTAATCTTTCAAATATAATACAGTTGCTTGAGCTTTTATCTCAATTTGATTTTGAAAAATACTTTGGTGAATAAATTATGAATTTCAAGTTACATATAAAATAATTAATCTAAGGAAACACAAGCAATATACCAGGTGATACTTGTTAGAAGCTAACTAATAATATGTGATGGAATAAAAAAAGCATATTGAAGTATTAAAAAAAATAGAAGCAAACATTTAGTATATAAATGCATAAAATTAAAAAGGATTAATAAATAAACTTCCAATAATTGACTAGTTATTTTTAAATAAGTATATTCACTTTTAACTGTTCTGGAATTCTTTCGGCGTAATCCTTTCTCTTTACACTTCCTCATCAGTGGTCTTCTTTGGGTATTTGAAACAGTTTTACTGCCAATAATCTGGACATCCTTAGCAGAATTTCTAGTTCTTTTAGGATTTGAAGGAGAAGGTTTTGGGTTCTTTGGCATTGCAGGAGACTTTTCTGCTGTGCGTTTCACTTTAATGACTAGTAAGTGGCGAGTTCGTCGCTTTTTACCTCTTCTACCTTTAACAACACAAGCCCTCTTTATAGTACATTCTTCAACACTTTCTTCTTTCTGTGCTTCCTCATTCTCTTGTGACTCTTCAGTACTCCCAGTGGCTTCAGATATATTTGTAGGCATGGTAATTTCTTTCTTGGAACTGCTATTTTTACTTGATGACCCAGATTTATTTCCTTTTTCACTATGATCTTCTTCATTATCTTCACAGAGTCTCTGAATAGCCATAGCTACAGAATCAAAAATCCCCTGAGTTGAGTTTTCATCTTCATCAGAAGAAAATGAAGGTGCTTCAGGATTAGGAACCACCATTTCTTTCTGCAAAGTAGAACAGCCAAATAAAGTAGGGTCTAGTGATGGAGCCTCATCAAAGTTGTCTTTATCATCAGATTCTTCGATGAGATTTTTTGCATCATTTTCTTTTGAAGTTTCCACAGAAGATATGTCTGCTTTTTTATCTTCAGGTTTAGGTGAGCCCTGAGGACTTTCCTTCTTATCTGCTTTGGTATCAAGATTTACACCAGAGTTGCTTACAGTCGGTTCATTACTACTCTCCAAAAATGTTAGAAAAGACTGTAAAAATCCTTTTTCTTTTTTGCTTTTTTTATCCGAAAAGCTTCCTTTTGATACACTGTCTTCAACATCAGGATCAGATGATAATCCAGCAAGGAAACCTAGATCTTCTTCAATACTATTACATAATTTTTTTGATTCATCAGATAAATCATCCATTGGAGGAGTTCGACATATTGGGGATTCACATTTGGGCTGTTCTTTTTCAATGCTGCTTTCAACAGTTAAGTTTTCTGGATTCTCTACAACAGACAATTTCTCTTCATGCTCTGAGACTTCTTGTTTAACCAAAGACCACTTTCCACCATTAGCTTTGTCTGTTTCGTAATTTAAATCAGGCAAAGTGTCTTTTAAATTTTTCTCTGGAGGTGAATCCTGCTTCTTTGCATTTACATTTACAGAATGGGATAGGTCAACTGGAAGGGGTGAGGAATTTGAGACTGCTGGCAGATCACTGGCAACAGGACTACATAAATTATTTACAGAACTATTAGAAAGAGGAGTCTTGATCTCTTCTGTATCTGCAGTTGAAGCAGGAGAAGTTAATTGTGACTGATTATTCTCAAGGTGAGAATAAGTGCAATTCAAAGGTAATGGGTTTGCATTGGAATCACATTTGCGCTTCCGACTTCGCTTGCATTTTTGCCCTTTAGCAGTGAAATCAAGAGCTGGTGACGGGGAATTAGGCGAAAAAGGAAAAACTTCACTTTTACTATTCATGGCACATTCAGATCTGGATGAGATCATTGGGTCTAAATGTTTGACATGTGGACCCTGCACAGCTGATGGCCTGCCATCAAAACGTGCATCTACTGGATTTTGATAAACATTTTCTTTATTCATTTTCACCATATCAATAGGAAGCACCTGAGGTAAGTGAGCATCCTTCTGCTGTGATCGACAATCACTTCCCATAAGTGCAGGTCCCACTTCCCGAAGATTCTCATCGACCACCTTTGAAGATTCACTAGTGTTCTCATGTACTTCAGAGCCTAATCCTCCGTTCATTAAGCTGTAATTGATTTCTGAACTAGGACGCACATGGTGGTTGTCTACAAATGCTCCACTATTGATGCTTAAATTACTGCTCTCTATAGAATAAACAGATGGAGATGAATGCTGAGACAAATCTTGTTTAGCAGGGGAGCCAGATTCTGAGTGGCATGTTCCTGGAGTTGAATAACACCCATCATTTGAAGGAGAGTGGTACATGACTGACTGGCTGTTAACTGAAGAGCAGCCACTATCATGGCTCATTGGCAAAGGAGTTGGTACATATGCTTGCCCCATAGATGAAGAAGGTGGAGTAGTATGAGCTGGAGTAGATGCTGGTATAGGAGTGCTCATTGGTGGATAAATATTTTGACTACTTGATGAATGCTGGCTGCTATTATTGATGTGTGCCAAAGATTGCCTTTGACTACTAGCTTCACTTCTGGAATTAGTAGGATGTGTTGGTAAGCAGGAAGTTGCATGGGCTGCACCTGGTGGATATGGGTATGATTCTCTCACATTGTAAGAATGATTAGGTGGATGAGATTCTGAATTATATATAGTTGAGTTATTGTTAATATTACTTGTTATGACAGACTGACGGGAGATTTGGCCATTATGAAGGTGGGTCGGGTTGCCATTCAAACTGTTATTTGGCACAAAATTACTGAAGTTTGAATTGGCACTCGTGTTTGTGCTAGTTGTGGGAATGTCCTGTTTGTCAACATTTGATTCAAAATTTCCAAATGACTGGGAGTAACAATAAGGAGATATTGAACTTCTTTGCACTCCAGGCTGAACATTGGAGCAATATGAACTGTATGCTGCAAAATCATTTTTTGAGCAGGAAGAGTAATAATTGTCACTGACAGATGAGAAATAAGGATCATTTTGTGATGATAACAAAGAGGAATGTGAAGTGTTGCTACTATCCACATATGATGATGGAGGCCGTGCAGGAGATGACAAAATACTCCGATAGCCTCGACTCAGATCTTGTTCCACAAAAGAGCTGGAGGGTAGTGAAGCACGTGACTGTTTAGAGGCTTGAACACTCAATTTCTCACCACTTCGTCCTACCAGATGAGATCGTTGTAGAACAGTTTCATGAGGCAGAACCCCAAAAGGTCCACATTGAGATGGAATGATGCCAGAATGTCTCCAAGATCCAGGTGGCATTGAGTTGGGGAATAAATGGCCAGAACTAAGGCCAGGAGCGCCAGATAAACCATTGTTTCCATCAGCATTTCTTCCATAAGCAGACATGCCACAATGAGAGAACCCAGTTCGCAAATCATTAAAATCATTTTCTCTATTTACAGCTTTGAATAATCCTGCAGCTCCTTGGGGAAATGAAGAAAGGTGTCCTTTATTAGCTGAAGGAAAAGAAGTAGAAAAAAGACTAGCATCATAATTAGCAGCAAAAAGATTTGCATTAAAAGATGGGTCATTATGGTTGGCCTGAGAGGGATTCAGGCCATGAGATGCTGCAAGGAGAAAGTGGTGTGGTCCCCCAGCATTCCCATAGCCAGGAATGTGTTCCTGGCGAGGTAAGGAAGATGATAATGCAATATTGTTCATTTCTGCTTGCTGTGACAGAGCACCTGGAGGGTGGTTCATTGAGGCCCCCAATCTCGAAAAGTGCTGACTGTAAGCTGACCATGACGTAGGGTCCATGTTTTCTCAAAAGAGAAAAGAGCAGGTTTCTCAAGAGAACCCTGGAAAGAATATAGAATTACACACTGGAATAGAAAGATACATTGTTTTTTCTTATGATCTATGTTAATGAATAGTTGTCCATTTAATATACAAGAAGGAAAAAAAAAAAAGAACTTTTTCTTTAAATTTATCTTTTTGGTTTATTCAAGAGAGATTAAACAAAATTATATTGATGAGAGATTAAAAAAACGAAACATTTTTATGCAAGGTAAAAAAAAATGACATTTTAATGGTAGATAGTATTTATAAACATAAACTATGCTAGTAAGAAATGCAATCTTTGATGATTAGGAGAACAATCAATAATTAATTTGTTTAATGGAATTTATTCTTCCTTTTCATTATACAAAAAAACATTATAATATAATTTACATAGCTAATTACAGACATTAAATGATACTTTAAAATTACATTAAGTATCTAGCAAATTTCAAACAAGATTTTGTATTTTTTTAGAAGGAAAGAAACGGATCAAAAGTAGCCATCATTATTTGGCTAAAAATGAGCATTAAGAGAAATTAACTTTGTAAAATTTAGCATATATTTCACAAACTGAGAGAACCAATAAGAATTCATGCAAATCACTTAAAGATGCAAAAAAAAGAAGTTATATCCAATTTTACTATATTTCAAAACACAGAAAATCATTTGAATTTTTTTTTAACTTGAAGACAATTTATAAGGTACAAAAATATAATAAATTTTTAAAACATGATCATTATTAAGACCATGAGAAATAATTCTCAATGTATTTATAACAACTGGATATAAAATATTCAACTTTCATAAAATTGAAATAAATTTATTTCAAATTGCATTCAATTTGCACAGTTTTAAAAAACGATATTTTAAGAAAACATAAATAGTTATTTATAAAAAATACCAATTTCTTTTCAAAATTCTCATTTGAAAGCTATGAAAACATCCCATTTGAGAAATAAATTACTTATACATACATGTTGTTAATAAGAATAATTTGAATCAGATTATTAATTATACAACATGTTTTAGGCTTGTTTTAAAATTAATCACAGTCTAGAAAAGAACAAGACACTCTCTTTATTCAATAGCCATATACTGTCATGTGAAAAATAATAAACTTGATGAATAAATGATTTAATAAAAAAGACATTTTTTTAACCATAATTGGAACAAGGTTTCAATATTACCATTGTTAAGATAACAGCTGCAGTTAAATACAAAAAGCAAAATATTCAATTAGTATCTGCATGTTATTTAGTAATGTGCTTTACTGATATAACTAAGTCAAATAACCAATTGTGTTCGACATAACAAAAAGTTCATGATAATGAAGGACATTTTTAGTAAATAAGCTTGTGAAATGTGCTAATCTGATATTATAATAAGAAATTTTAAAAACTGTCATTTTAATATAAAATTATTGTATGAGTTCAGCAGTACCTATACATTTACTTACAATAAAACTGAATGGCAGTAAGAAAAAAAAATTACTGATTGATGAAGAGTGCTTTCTTACAAATAATTATTACCTCACTTCATAGAATACCATCAATGTTTAATTTTCTAGACTTTACTTTTGGAATGGATGTTAAAAGATGAATAGTTATATTAATAACAATCAACGCTTTGCTATAATATTACTGACCAAATATTATTAATCAGTAAAAAACATTATTTAAGTTCTGTTAAAATGACAGTTGATGATAAACATACCCCTGTATTAAACAATATACACTTTTTTAATGTTATATATATTTTTTATAGTACTATCATAAACTTATAAAATT
This sequence comes from Argiope trifasciata, assembly GCA_026543055.1. Classification (NCBI taxonomy): domain Eukaryota; kingdom Metazoa; phylum Arthropoda; class Arachnida; order Araneae; family Araneidae; genus Argiope; species Argiope trifasciata. The sequence continues at coordinate 2,683 of JAPMOQ010020262.1, read as the reverse complement.
CTTAGATTTCTTTTGTAATTTCAGATCAAAACATTATGATAACTTTATTCCACAGAAGTTTACATATATAACAATATACTTATTATTTTGTTGTTGTTGCAACTCGGCAATTCAATTTTTTGAAACTGCACAGTTTTCAAATTCATTTTCAATGAAAATTTAAGGGTAGATGAACATATCACACTGGATAGTCATGCAATTTAAAATGCTTTTAAACATGTTTATTTTACCAACCTGTATTAGATATACCCAAAAATATTTAAAATATTTTTCACAATAGAGATAATATAATAATAGTATCATTGATAATAAAATAATTTTATACTTTATTTATACATGCATTTTAAAAAATGGTCATACCTTATTTTAAAAAAATAATTAAAAGCAAGAAAACTATTAAGTAAAAAATACAATATAACTTCTCTTGATAACAGACTTAGATTAAAAAGCTTTTTATTTAAATTTTTTAAAAAATCATACTTTGAAATGTTTATTTTACTTTAAAATGTAATAGAAAATAAAGTATGTTAAATCATTATGAGTAAAATGGAAACACCATACACAAGATAAATAACTGTTACACTTCACATTTTCCTTTGAAATTAAACAAGAAATCAATGAACACAATTAATATGAATTTAAAGTGCATTCAAATGGCTTTTAAAATAAATCAAAACTTTTCAAAATATTAATGAGGTAAAAAACATAACATATAAAAATGTTGCATATTATATACCCAACTGGATGAAATAGCAAATTACATTTCTTCCAATATAGAATATATTTTTTAAAAAAACACGATGAATTAAATAATAACCAGAGCGGAATTTTAAAATATGTGTTATTTTTTCCTATAAAATATTATATGCGATATAAAGAGCGCTAATATATCAGATAACATTAATGTTATACATAAATCGATATACATGCATGTAATGTAAACAAACAAATTATGTTTCAATAATGAATAGTACTAAACATCCACATCACGAATATACAAGATGGAAAAACTAAATATAGTTTGCAATATATTCCATATACAAAAAATGAGGAAATTCACTGTATGACGGTTTTGGAAGAAGAAATAATATTCAACTTTAAATGCATGATTTTTGAATGACAACTTACTGTTTACATATTGATTGAGAAAAATCGGCGCTGATGAGAGTTTAAAACGGGAGATAAAATCATTTGATTCATTGGAATGCAACGCATTACGTATTTTTCAGACATGTAATTTTGTAAAAGGTCCTCTTTTGCATCAATAAAGTATTTACATCTCGAACTCAGTAAATCAAATGCATCGTCCGCCATGTTTACGATCATAACTACATATAAATGAAAAAGACATTGCCAGAATTATTTTCATGGATTGTTTCAGTTTCGGATTTAGTATCCAGAAATGTTTTTCGAAAACATTTCAGTTTCTGACAGAAAAATTATCTCTCTCTTTTTTTTCTTGCTGTGCATCAGCAATATGCAAGAATTACGAGGATTTTTAATGTTTATAAATAATGAGAAAATTCTAAGTATCTCAAATTTTGTAATATAAGGGATTTGAAACTGGAAAACATTCACACAAAAAGTTTGAACGGGAAAATATATATGTTCTGATATAAAATTATAAACAAGCACGATTTCAACAAAAACGAAACTGAATATTTAACTGAAGAATTTGGCATCGATTATCATTATCACTATCATCTCTACTAATTTTGTATTTTATTTACGTCAGTAATAGAACAAAATCATGGCGGAAGAAACGCTAAGCGTCCGGACAGAATATCTGGAAAGATTAAAGAGGTATATTTCTTTCAGAAAGAAAATTAGTGCATTCATCTTTTTCATATTATGATTTCTTTCTGTTTGATTTCAAATAATGTCTTCATTTATTTCTCATGTAGGGAGAGATTACTAGTTAAAATTTTTTCATTGATCGATCGGTTGCTTATGTATTTATAAGTAGTTATTAAGCTTCAAACAAACCTGTCGATAACGGAGTTATAATACACTTGAATATATAATCTTATTTTGGTATTTTTGAGAGAATATAGCTATTAATTTTACACTTAAAATAATCATTTTTTTTTTCAATTTTTGTATAATCCTTTGTTAAGGGAGAAAATTCTTCACTATCGGAAATCCTTTTTACTGCATGATTTATTCATATCAGAATTTAAACTTTTGCAGTTAAGCATTTGGAAAGTATTTCATAACTAAAATACATATATTTTCGTCGTAGCTTTCGTTCTTATCAGAAATTCGATTTATGAATTTGTCATCAAAATTATATATTTACATAAAATTTTAGAACAATCAGTCCAAAGAAAGAAGAAATGATTTTCTCAATTTGCTTGACTGTGGTATTCGTTAGCAACATTTATGAACATGTAAGAAAGTCAATTTATGGACAATCTTTATTATTTAATTTACTAGTAATTTTTAGTTTTCAAAAATTAGAAATCTGAAGAGGATTATCTTTCTTTATTACAGATTTTTTTCTTTAAGTGAATTTTGCATTATTTATCATTAACTCTATATTAGCAATCATTAAGCATGATCATTTGCTAGAAATATAACTTTTTATCCTTAGTAGAGAGACTGTAAAAATGTTTATTGGAACATTATGTAAAGTACCTTCGCTGTTATTAGGATGATTAAATGGCTTCGATGAATACACATT
>JAPMOQ010020248.1:0-18833 GCA_026543055.1 Argiope trifasciata | reverse complement strand
TGTATCGCAAATTGTCCTGCTAACCCTGAAGGCCTCGTTTATTTTAGAGATAGCAGCTTTGTTCTTGATTAATTTTTTTAACCGAGCATTCTCACATGGAGACGAGGGTTTTCAAAGATTATTTTTGTATAATCACAATTAAAATTATAATGATCCGCGTTTCCGGGTTCTTTACATAAGCACAGTGGAGAACGCGGTCTTTTAAATCGATGGATGTACAGTGGAACCTCGCTTAACGAGCACCTCGCAAAACGAGTATTTCGCATAACGTGCAAAATAAATTGTAAAGAAATGACTCGCTTAAAGAGCGGCGTTTCGTATAACGAGTGACGCGGTTAGGGGAATTCCCAACTTGTATGAAGGAACTTTCTGTTCTATTGGTGTATCAGTTTGTGTTTAGTTGCGCACGCGTGTTTGAGTCGAGTCTAATCATATATTTTTACAAACTGTGTGTCCGGACATTACGTTTTTTGTGCAAATATTATACACCTTGGTAAAAATGTCCCTGAAGAAAAAGCCACAAGAGAGCAGTTTTAAAAGACTAAAAATAAGTTTACAAATGAAACATGAAATCATTGAAAAGCGACAACGAGGTATGAGCGTGGCTGATTTAGCACGCACATACAATCGGTCTACATCAACCATTTGCACTATACTCAAGAACAAGGACAAGATTAAGGAGGTAGATGCGTCAAAGGGAGTGACAAGAATATCTACGCAAAGGTTACGTATTCTCGACGACGTTGAAAGGTTGTTGCTCATATGGATAAACGAAAAGCAATTGCAAGGCGACACTATTAACGAAAACACAATTCGTGAAAAGGCAAAAGTAATTTTCGCCGACCTCGTTAAGAAGACGCCAGGATCAGCAACGGCCGGAGAAGAAATTCAATTTCAGGCAAGTCGTGGGTGGTTTGAGAAGTTTAAGAGAAGAACAGGCATCCACAGTGTTGTAAGGCATGGCGAAGCAGCAAGCTCCGACACAAAGGCAGCAGAAAAATTTATTGTCGACTTCAAGAAGCTCGTAGATTCAGAAAATTACCTACCGCAACAAGTTTTTAACTGCGATGAGACAGGTCTTTTCTGGAAAAAAATGCCGAAGCGAACATATATAACAGTAGAAGAGAATGCTTTGCCCGGTCACAAGCCAATGAAAGACCGTCTCACGCTGTTATTTTGTGCCAATGCAAGCGGTGATTTAAAAATTAAACCGCTGCTTGTTTACCACTCAGAAACTCCACGAGCATTCAAGAAGTGTAAGGTTGAGAAGACTAAGCTAAATGTGATGTGGAAATCCAACAAGAAAGCTTGGGTGACTCGCGACCTTTTTACTGCGTGGATCAATGAAGTGTTTGGTCCTTCTGTTAAAAAATATTTGCTCGAGATGAATCTACCACTTCATGTCTTGCTTGTTATGGACAATGCACCTGCTCATCCCCCAGGTCTACAAAATGACATCCTTGAAGAATACAATTTCATAAAGATCCAGTTCCTGCCTCCCAACACCACTCCGTTACTGCAGCCGATGGACCAGCAGGTTATTTCTAATTTCAAGAAGCTCTACACTAAAGCACTCTTTGAGCGTTGTTTTGAGGTGACTGAAGAGACCAATCTCACACTCACCGAGTATTGGAAATGTCACTTTCATATTGTGGTCTGCATCAAGATGATCGAAAAGGCGTGGGAGGGTGTTACCAAGAGAACGCTCACTTCTTCTTGGAAGAAGCTTTGGCCAGAGAGCGTTGTTGAATGTGGGATTACGAGTACAGAGACAGTGCCTGAGGATAATGTAGTCAACGAGATTGTCTCTCTGGCCAAGAACTTGGGGTTGGAGGTAGATAACCCCGATATTGATGAACTTGTGGCAGAGCACAGCCAACAGCTGACTACTGAAGACCTTATGGAATTGCATTCTGCTTCATAGCAAGATAGTGTAGAGAGTTTACCAGGGGAGGAGGAGGTTCCAGAACAGCAACAATCTGCTAGTGAAATTAGAGAAATGCTGAAAGCATGGGAAACTGTCGCATCGTTTATTGAGAAGCATCATCCAAATAAGACAGTGGCTATGCGCGCTACAAATTTATTCAATGACAATGCAGTGTCGCATTTTTATCAACTTTTGGATCGTCGGCAGAAACAAATGACCCTGGACAGCTTTGTAGTAAAAAGGAATTAGGTATGTTTCTAATTTTTATTCTTTTTATTTTCTGAAAATCGAATTCTCATTGTAGGCTGGTTCATTGCGCGATAGAAGACAAGATGAAGATGAATCACGATTATTGACAATTTGTATGTATTTTCCTTTCAATAAATGTTTTCATTTAAAGTATTTGAAGTAGTTTTTTGTTGAAAATTAAAATTTTTAAGTATTTTTTTCGTCATGGAACGCATTATTGTATTTTACATAAGTTTGTATGGTAAAAATTGTTTCGCTTAACGAGTGTTTCGCATTACAAGTAAAGCTCCGGAACGAATTATGCTCGTTATGCGAGGTTCCACTGTATATTGGAAAGGGTTCGTGCCCACTTAAATTGTAAATTAAATCGATATTGTTAATAAGGAATTTATCGTTCACCTTATCCACCTCAAGGTAGGCTCGAACCCGGACTCCGGAGGGGCAGCCATAATCATTCCAATATTGACTCTACATCTACATGATTAGTGATTTTAGTTTTCGTTTTAGGAAAAAATAGGGAGCTGAGAATAGTCCTCGCCCGATATCGTGGCTTCTTCAGCGTATTGGTCGGCCACTTCCTTTCCAAAGATTCCAACATGGGCTTAACCCACAGTAGGTCGACCATGTTATCTCTATTGCTTAAGTTTAGTTTAATTTTATTAACGAAACCAGACCTAAAGTTGTGGCTTTCATGGGCCGCCATCGAAATTAGGCTGTCAGTAAATATATTTGCTGTTCTTTCTTTGACAGCCCACCCGGCAGTAAAATCGATGGCAGCCCGTTCCGCTTAAAAGACGGGGTTAAAATATTTCAGTTTAAAAGAAGAAAAAAAATTAAAACTGATTACATTTTTAAAAATACACAAGGCGAACCCAGAGGAGTTATCCAATCTTGACCCGTTCGTGTATATACCAACAGTTGCCCCAGAAAATGATTTGGGAAGTTGAATAATTCTTTTGGTGGCCGGGATATTTTTAATTGAAATATTTTTGGGCACTTCAATAAAATGGAGGATATTGTTAAAATCCTTTGACCCAGATCTGGAGTAGTATGAATTCAACTTTAGCCACGATATGTAGGGTGGTGGATTCCTACCAAGGTGTGAAGGACATTGGTGGATGTCGTCTTGAAGACCCTCATAAAGCGAAGAAGGAAAGTCGTACCACAACTCCGACCCGCCACGAAGGCACATGGAATAAATGATGGGCAGCCGCGAAGCAACCCCACCCAGCACAAAGGCGCAGGTCCAACACATGGTAAGGCAATATTTATCCGTCGACCAGGGCGTAACACCCAAATAAAATCTAAAAGCCCATTTTTAATTTAGGCAGGAATAGTATTTGTTATATTACAATACTCATAAATTATTAAGAATTTAACATACAATTTGTTAGCTTACAAATTACTCATATACTAAGAAAAAATGTAAATAAATTTATAAAGGTTAACCAAAAAGACTAAAAAGTTAACATGCAACAAATATAAATAATCAAAAGTTGCGAAATTCGCATTAAAGGAAAGAATTGAACATTTACAAATAACGATAAACACACCAAGGAGAGCTCACAAAGTTTTGAAAATATCAATTATAGTCCAGATCACACAATTTCAGTATCTCCGAGGCACACTTTCAAAAAGAGGGCAGCCCAATAACTTTTCCAAGTTCCATATCGAGCCATGAACTTGGCCAGGCACTCCGAAGTTCTACCCAAAGTTCACACTCTTTTATTACGAGGTTAACTGTACCAACATTTCCACAATGACACACTGGGGATTTCCCAACAAGTATTGCTTGATGGGCACAGAATGCCCCATGATTTCGTGAATGAAGAAATCGCCATAAATTCTATTGACCTTAACGTTTTGGAAGAATTGTTTTCTCCATACACCTTTCGTCGAGTTAGTCCATCAATTCTGCCATTCTTCGACGATTTCTTTTATAAAATATTTTTTTGCTGGGTTGAAGAAAAGCTAAAATTTATATCTATTTCCTTCTCTTTTGTCGCTTCCTTGCAACAAAATCGGCTCTTTCGTTTCCAATTACACCTTTGTGTGCCCTTACCCATTTTAATTTAATATTTAATCTAGATTTGATGATCCTTTGTTTTAATTCAGTAAAAAATTTTCGATCCTCATATGGGGCCTGAAGCGTATCCAGTACTGATCTTGAGTCTAAAATTATACTTGCATTTTCCATATTATTATTTATAATGTATTCCACTGCTGTTATGATTGGAACTTTATATCTATCAAAAAGGCGGAACAAGTCCAACCACTTTATCGAATTGAAAGCATTTGATATATCCAGAGAAATAGAACATGTGATCCTATTTTTTTCTTTCCCCTCTTGAATATATTGTACAATAGTTTTAAACGCTTCCACTGTTCCAAGATTTTTCCGAAAACCGAATTAGTTTTTATGAAGCATTTGCTCTTTTTCGAGGTAATGAGTCTTCTCGTAGTTAGTTTGTCCAAAATTTTCCCCATTACCGGTAACAAACAGATGGGCCTGTAAAATTTATAATTATTTAGATCCTTGCCTTGTTTTGGAATAAATACTATATCTGCAATTTTCCCTATTCTAGGGAAGATGCTTTGACTTAAACAAATATCATACAGGTTAGTTATCCATGTTTTGTTGGTATGAAATAATTCTTGTATAATTTCTACTCTTCACCTATCATAGCCTGGAGCGCCTTTTTTCTTCATGCTTAAAATAACATTTTCAACCTCTGTTTGAATAAATTCTATTACATCAATTTCGTCATTTATTATATCATAGTAATTATTTGAATCCTTGTCTATTGGAAAACGGTTCATTAAAATGTAGTCACGACTTTCACTATATGTTTTGGTAACCGTCCCAATATCTTTGATAATTTGGCTTATATTTATTTCTAATTTCTTATCCTCAAAAATATTTTTGATTTTGCCATATGCTTTTTTCTGTACAATACTCCCAAGAAAATCTTTAAAATATTCTTTTTCACTATAGAAATCATAAATTTATATAGAGAATTCTCTTTTATAGATAATTTTGCATTTATTTATTTCTATAGGATCATATGTTTTTTTGATATCTTCTCCTTAAAGCACGTGTTTTACTGCATATAATATTCAATCCATGAATCCATCATATCGTATCTTTTTTGGGGCTAAAAATTCTTTTGTGTTCAGTTGACAAGCTAGTACAAGTCCTTTATCCAAATCTTGTAGTACTTCTTCAAAATTATCTTTATTAATTTCAATTGCTTACAAGGAATCAATAAGTATTTTTAAGTCTTTTCGAAATTCTAGTATTCGAAGTTGATCAAGAGACACCTTTTTGCAGTTTTTTTCCTAGATGACTCCTATTTATACAAAAAGGAATTAGATTATGATCACTTAGTTATGTCAGTATGAACAGTCCAATCACAAATTTTGTTTCTAGTAATGTACTTAGTCAGTGTTAAATCTATCCAGCTCTGACCCTTTGTCGAGTCATAGGTATGAGGAGCATTCATGTCGTTGATGATATCCAAATCCATTCAGTTAATGAATTCATTTAACCCCCTTTCATCTTGTTTGTCCTTATCCCAAGCATTAAAATCCCCATTAATGATAATTGTATGGTTTTGGAATTTTGTTATGATATTACTCATTTTTTCCAAATTTAAAGTCAAGCATTCTGATGGAGAACAAAATGCGGACATAATAAACGGAAAATTTTCGATGGTACAGTTGATTACAATGTCGTCTCTTTCGATGAGAATCGGTATATATTTTATGTTCTTTTTCAATGTGATTGCAGATCTGCAGTTACCAATGTAATAAATTCTTATGTAACCATTTGGTATACCTGTTAAATGACCCTTGTATGTGTAGGGTTCTGTGATACAAATCCCTCTGAAGAGGATATCTCATTCAAGAAAGATCGGCAGCCCGAGCATGATTCAGATTGATTAATGCACAGTGAAATGAAATGAAACGAAACGAAACCAATTTGAGAAGTGGGACATTTATACTTGGCCATAATCAATTTTCTTTTTAAAAAAATTCGATCACATTTAGGTATGTTTCACACTGCATACTTTTCACATCATGTTTTGTGCCAAATTTACTTCTAAATCGCTCATTATGATTTTTGCAATTTTGGCAGCAAGGATCTTTTAAACTGGTGTCTGCTTTGTGATTTACGTCACCACATTTAGAACATTTTAAAACGTATGTCTTTATCCGGACACTTAACTGCCAAGTGACCATATGTGTAACAATGGTATTCTCTTATTTGTAGTCTATTCCAGCCAAGATTGACCTTTTTATTTTTCATTATAGACTTGAAAGAATTGGTCAATTTGCATGATCCAGTTTGTTCCCTTCGAAAGTTTCATGAGGAATTCATGCTTACTTTCAGCATCTGCGAGTAGGTCATTTTGTTCTTTCAATTATTCAATACTCCTCTGTGTATCAATATCTTCTTCCACGAGATAAATTATAATTTTGTGAAGAATCTTTTTTTTTTGGTCAATAAATTGTTGTTTTCAATCTCGTTCGTTAGTCTCTGAGTTTCGTCTTCATTTGAGACTTCAATGACAAGTCCTTCCTTATTTAAACTTCTTATGTTACTAACACTCATTTTAATTTTTGCAGGATTTATAGCTTTTTGAATATCTTCTTCTAGATTCTACTGTTTGTTCTCATCTTTTGAGAAAATTAATGCTGCACTGCCCTCCTCTCTTTTTCGACTTCTGGATCTTGCTCTGTTATTATTGTTGCCCTTTGGCTACTGTTGCATAAGACATTGTTCCAGTATCTTCTATCCTTTGACTTCCAATCAGGTCCAACTTTGTATTTAAAATTTTTGGGGGTTTTTCTTGGAGTTTCCCCAATGTCATCTGCCGGACTGCTTGTTGTCTGGAGACCCCAGAAACAAAAACAGACATAAAATCTCTTAACTTATTGCTCTTTTCACTGCTCATTTTCGCAACATTCTTCAAGGAGGAGTAAACCGAAGACTGGATATGATGACTTAATAAAATCCTCAGGATCGTCAACCATGTCAGATTTAAATTTCTATCGGTAATTAGATGTTAATGTTGACAACGATATCTTTACCAATGTTCGGATTGTTGCCAATAAATAAAAAGTTTCTCTATCTTTGCTAGTTTATTTTTCCAAATTGTTGCAATTATGCTCAGTACCAGGTAATTAAAAACCTCAACGTAAATATAACGGTAATCCTTCTCATTAACATATAGTTGACATTAATTAAGGGTGTCTTCCCCTATAGTAATGTCGTAAAGTATTACGCAACAAATTATCCAGCGATGTTGACGAGAACTTTTTGGAGTCGCCTGCGATGTTCGTGGTGTTGCCAACTTTTAAAAAGTTTACACTTTTTAATTATTTTATTTAAATTGTTGCTACCAAACTAATTAATTAGCAACGTAATTTATATTCCAGAAAAGTTAATCACAACTCATATCCAAATTATTTAACATGTCAATAAAACAGGGGCCACGGTGGCCTGGTGGTAAGGTCTCGGCTTCGGAACCGGAGGGTTTCAGGTTCGAGATTCGATTCCACCGAAGAACCGTCGTGTGAAGGGGGTCTCTTACACGTTAAATCTGTCAGGCCAAACGTCCTCCCGCTGGTGTGGTGTGGAGAGGGGGGTGCCAGATCAGGTGTCGTCCTCGTCATCTGATCTTGGTTCAAAATTACGAGGTCAGTCCCAAAATAGCCCTCGTGTTGCTTTAAACGGGACGTTAATATAACTAAACTAAACTAAACGTAAATAAAACAAGAATCCACTTGAATTAATTGAGTGTTGTGACATATAGCGATTCGAGAATATTAATCACTACTAAATGCAATCAACAAATCAAATAACTTATTAAATTATAACAGGACCCTGGCCCATAGAATAAGTCAATCAATCAAACAATAAAAAAACTCGTGTGAACGGTTCTGAACAGTGCAAAAAACATGCACAGTACAACTTATGAATACAACATGGCGGAGCTGCTGCAAGTCCAACTGCAAGCTGGCGTAGCCCACAAAACAAAATCAAGAAAGTATTATTTCTTCAAATAATAATTATTCATAAAAGTCTTCTTACCGGTCAATGCACAGTAATAACCCAATATCGCACAAAAAATATACCACATTATAACTATTAATTCACACAATAATGAGAATTTTTGGAAGAGCCAAAGAAACACACAACTATCAACAACCGAGGCGAGAACGAAAACCGCGAAGAAGGAAAATCCTTTGGATAGATTGGGGCTTGGAAATTTGTTGTATAGCTACCCATATACTAGCTACGTAGAGGAGGGCCTTCACAATGACGGTTTTGTACCAATGTTCATTTAGTTTATTGTCCAGACTCCATTTAGTTTGAACGATGCGGTTGAAGTTTGTCGCCAGATCAAGGGCCTTTTCGGTTATTGTGGAAATATGAGCAAACAAAGTAAGTTTATTATCAATCGTGATTCCCAGTATTCTCAAGCCATCGCTTATTTTGATTGGGTGAAGTTAATTTTATAGGTAGGCCTTTTACTCACTGCCGTGGGGTCTCTTAGAGTATTTCCGGGAGTCTATCTTAGGGAACTGGATAGGGGAGTACTATCCATAATTCGTATTGTTTTTTTATCCTTTGAATTTCCCTGAGATAGATAGAAATTTTCTATCCAGGTGGAGTGATCGGAAGTGGCAGCCCGATCCCCTTTTCATCCCCTGTTGCCGTCTGCGCAGTTGAGGCACTTTGGCTTTGCCTCGTGCAATCTTTAGTGGCATGCTTTCCCATACAACGGGAACAACAGTCGTCTTTTTCTGGACATGATGTTCTCATGTGTCCGAATCTGTGACACTTGAAGCACCTAGTAAGCTGTAGGTACTCGGAAGCTTGGTGGGATGTGAACCAACAATTGAGGTGCCGACGGTCTTTGATCTTATCAAAGATGATGGGTGTCACAGCAATCAGCCAGCTTTTGGAGTTGCCCCGACCCTTGAGGCGGAACTTTACACTCATTTCGCCCTCTGGAAGGTCGTTACTCTTCCTGAGGCGTCTAAGGGTCTTATTTTCTTGTTTGGTCCGGTAGGCTTCATCAGATCTCTTGAAGCAGTGTACTATTATGTACAGAGCCCTTCCCTTGGGATCACTCACCATGACCTTTTGTTCCACCTCTGGACAACCTCAATCAGTTTACATTTCATCTCCTGACTTTGTGTTATCAGGAGTGCACCTTTATCCTTAACTGGGTGAGAGGCAACCAGCACGACCCAAATTCTTCTGAGGTAGAAATTTTTCTCCAGGTGCCATCTCATCTGTTGCGAATTGGAAAATTCAGTGTTTTTCTTGGCCACACCCCATTTTTGTCGCGCGTTAGAGGGTTTTCTGGGACTTTTTCTCTTCTGATTTCCTTGTGAACTTGAACTCTTGGCGTTCGAGTAGCCACCCAGCAAGCCATCTCAGCGAAACTAGGTACGGGTTTGGTAGCGACCGAGTTAGGTACAGGCTGACTTTCTGCACAAGTCCCCTCAGTTTGGCAGGCTGTTTCCTGATTTTCAATGGTGTGAAGGGGGATGTCACATTGACTCTCCACAGAGCGATACGGAGAGTTGGTCTTAAGGTTGTAGGCTTTTAAAATGTAGCTTTTTAGCTTCTCCGTTGCCTGAGGAGGAAACATTCAATTCAGCGATGTACCTAGTCGCCCTGATTCTGTTGTCCTTACTACACATCCTCTTTTTCGCCTTGACGGCCCGCTTGGGTGACATTTTCGCACCTCTGAGATCTTTAGTGGTGGGGACCTCCACAACTGTCACTTCTGATTCACTCTCATGTTGAGGTGATTGGGCCTGATTATTTAAGCTTTCTATATCCCACGAGTCAAGTGATACATCATTAACGTTCAAATCTTAACGTCAGATAACGTCAAGATTTGAATACATTATTATTATTATCTTTAGGTTCGGCCATATTGACTATTTTGAGTTTTGGATCGGTTCACTCGCGACGAAACCAACCAAGCACCACCCCCATTCCTCTACCAGAATCTACAAGGCACTAAAGGGGCCCTTTGCCCTTCCAAGACGTCCTCCCGTGGGTGTCACTCCATGTCGCAGGACGAATCCCAGGAGATTTCTCCGAAGAGCTCTACCCTGGTCGAGCCCACGGTTCCATTCATCAACTTTTCTATGATCAGAGTTATTGACCCAGGTACTTCCTAGCCGCACCACTCTGAAGATCACTCGTCCTCGTCATCTGACCGTGGTTCAAAATTACGAGATCAGTCCCAAAATAACCCTCGTATTGCTTTAAAACGGGACGTTAATATAACTAAACTAAACTAAACTGAAGATCTCCACATGTCAGATCGCGATGGGTCCTTCTGGCCAAGGGTTGACGTTACCACCGATGATCTCAAGACTGGTACAGTACTGCTCGATATTGAAGTCAGACCGGACACGCTTCCTTCTCGGTTTTCATCAAGAACCTCATGGGGAGCGGATCACACATCGTTACTTCGAATCTACGAAGCGACTATTTTATCACGCATTGATTATGGATGTATGGTGTATGCTTCTGCAAGGCTTTCTGTTTTGTGCAGACTGGATACCATACACCACTCTGAGTTAAGAATTTGTTCAGGGGCATTTCAGACTTCCCCGGTAGAGAGCCTGTATGCTATTTGTTGTCAAATACCTCTTTATCTAAGACGAAAGAAGTTATCTGCTCTTTATCATTTTCGAACAAAATCGCTTTCAGATCATCCTATTTCCCAAACAAATTTACCAGTTGGTCTTCGAAGACTCTATAACTCCCGGCCCTCTAACGCTATCCCATTTATTGAAAGGATCAAAGAAATTCTCCATGATTTAAATATAGCTGATGTTTCCATAAAATCGCATGATTTCTTTTCCTTTCCACCCTGGGATATCCCAAAATTTTCCTTTCTGAACCCCTTTTTGGGATTCGATAAAATTTCTACTGCCCCAGTGGTGTTTCAACAGTTATTTAACTATCATCGCTGTCAGTATCCTTCATTTACACCCATATTCCCTCACGGCTCGAAATCAGTTGATCATGTTGGCTGTGGCATTATTCTCCCATTTGGTGTTCTGAGCTATCGTATACATAACTACTGTTCTGTATTTACAGCTGAGCTAGTGGCCATTTTTTGTGCTCTCCAGAAAATTTCCTCCCTGGTTCACCGAAACTTCATTATTTATACCGATAGCATGAGTGCATTAAAAACGCTCTCTCACTACCACAATAAGATGCATCCAATCGCTAACAGAATTCTGTGTACTTTGAGCCTTCTGAGAATCAAAGGTTTTAAGGTCATTTTCTGCTGGGTGCCAAGCCATGTTGGCATTTCTGGAAATGAGATAGCGGATTCTTTAGCTCAATCTGCACGAGTTAAGAGAATGGGAATGTCTTTTTTGTTAAAAATTTTCCATTTGTCCACCAGGTCGGTCATGGATTTAGAAGACCACACACCCCGGAAGTTGAGTGTGAGACTGGAGAAATAGATGTCTGAGGTATTATAGTGTTGTTGTAGTTCTTGAACTAGGTTGGTGTTCTCTCCATAATACGTTATTTTCCGGTGGTGTGCCTTGGCAAGATCCACCCCGTCGCCGACCCCCTAAGCATCAATGACATAAACTTTATCATCTTTGATGGCGACGACGTCGGGTTTCCTCTTGCCAAGAGGAGTGTCGTAGACCGGCTCCTGGTAGACTATAAAGCCTTTCTTCTCGAGTGATCTAACAAGATAATTTGTGACGGCATCATGCCTCTTGATTCGTTTAGCGTGTGTTCTAGGGCAGGCCTGCGAAATATGATTAAGTGTTTCTTTTTGACTGCAGCCTGCCCTGCAAAATTTATCTTTTGATGGTCTGGACCGGGCGCATCTGGAATCCGTCGGCAGGCAATTTATTCTGGTTTTGATTAGGTTGATGAAGTCCCTTCCGGAAAAAATGTATTGTGTGATTTTTCCCATTCATTTTGACGGGGGACCAAGCCACTGCTACAAAGTGGCGCCCCGTCAACCGACCGATAGAGTTTATCGGGAAAGTGATTTTGGGTGTCCTGAGTAATTAAGACGCTCCGCACCCGATCCTGCAGCCGCTGCAAGTAGTCCCCAGTGGCCCCCACCCGACAGTCCCGGGACAAGGCTGAACTAAGCCGACCAAGCCACGAGAGCCGCCACGAGGGAACCAAGACCCGGGGACAAGGCACACCAAGCCCACCATCCGCAACTGACGAATAAAGGTAGGCATTGGGGCAGTCTCCAGGAAGATACAAGATCTCCCTGACGAATGCACGGATACACGAATCGAGCTTGGAGAGTCTCCCGGCCCGAATGGAGCTCAAAACCAATTGGTGAAAGAGCTTGGGAATTAGACTATTACATAATATAAACAGTCTCTGTTGAGGTTAGAGGGGGGCTTTCTTAAGTAAATTTAAGTAAGATGTGAGAGCTGCAGCGACGTCCACTACCAAAAGCCCTTTGGCCGAGAAGTGGACACCAAGATATTTGAAGGAGTAGGTAATTTTTAAAGCCGTAATTGAAGAGCCAAATACAGTACAGATATTGTTGCCTATTATGGTTTTTTTTATTTTTAGCATCTGGGAGAATAGAAATGGTTAAGGATTTGGAAGTATTAATATTTAAGTTGAGAGGTAGCAGAAGGCCGCCTTCACGGTCCAGAATCTTTTGTAACCCGGGAGCAGAAGAAGCGAATAGTAAAATATCATCCGCTTATGTGGCACAGCTGAATTTATGGCTATCAATTTGGATACCAACGGGTTCTTTGTTAAAATTTTCGATGATGTAGTTCATTACTAAATTAAAAAGGATAGATGACAATGGATCTCCCTTGCGAACACCACAAGATGGTCTAAAATTGTGATCAGGGAATGGGGCAAAGGATGTTGAACATTTTGAGTAAAAGTCCTTTATAAAATTAATAAAATGTTTGCCGACTCCTTTCCTCTTGTGTGATAGAGGCGTGTCTCATGGAGTCGAAGACTTTGCGAATATCAATTGAAGCCACGAAGGTGCGCCTCACTCGTTCCTCTGCATGTCTGAGAACGAAGTCCAATAGAAAAATGTTTTGGGCTATCCCGTCTTCTGGGATGAAACCCCTCTGCTCGGGTTGAAGAGGCGTAAGTGTCTCAAGTCTTCATGCCAGGATCCTTGAGAATAGGCGAGCGAAGACCGGTGTCAGCGATATTGGCCGGAAATCACCAGGATCGGATGCTCCCATGCACTTAGGTAGGAAAACTGTGCGAGAGTAGTAACAAGATTCAGGTAACCTCCTGCAAAATAAAAGCATATTTATTAAAATTAAAAGGTCAGTACGATGTACTGCCTTAAGATGTTGCGCGGTGATTCCATCGGGCCCAGGAGCCGTGTTGTTCTTTGGGCAGGAACGCTGGAGTTCCTCAAATAGGACGGGTTTGAGGAGGTCGGCATCTTCAAAAGTAGAAGAATGTTCCTCAATAGGTGGTTCGGAGGAGGATAGAATGGACCTCGAGGGAAGGTTCGTAATGTTCTCCCAGTAGAATTGGAAGCAGTCATTAAATTCTACTTCGGAATCCTGACTGGTTGGCTCAAGCAGGGATGCAGCAAAGCGGGAAGGATTCCTATGAAACAGCCGCTGTGCTCTGGCGTATTCAATCCACCGTCTTTTACGATTGAAGAGGGTTCCTTTCAGAGAAATATTATCTCTAGGGGGCTTGTGAGCATTTTCTGCCATCCTGGAAGGAAAAATCATGTATAAAGAAGAGATACTTTGAAGAATAATGTCTTTATTGGGCAGACGCCTAAAACCAGACAAGATTATCCTAAATACTGAAGAGTACTTAGAGGAAGATTCCAAGCTGATTAATTGGTCAAGGAAGTTTATCATAGTAGACTCATGATCTTTAAAAGTCCAAAAGGGATAATGGGAGTTGAGTCGCAAGACGTGATCAGTGGGAGATGAGTACCGGAAGCAAATGAGGCATTGAGAGAGGCCTCGGATTCCACGAGACAAGATGAAATTTCTCGAATCCCCTCGATTTCTAAGAGATTGTCGTTAATAGGGAAGTGGTTGGACTCCTCGGGCAAGAATAGTAATAGGGAGCCATCATCTAAGTCATCGGAGCAGCTGTCGCCGGGATCACCAGGGGTCGAAGCTTTCGTTGGGCAAATCCTCAGGCGTCATGAAGTAAGCGTATATATATAAGCTTGAAGTATTCTTTTGGAGCGGTAGACTTTATCCGAGTTGAGGAGGCAGCTGGAATAGCACCATCCGAGGCATCGACTGGCCTTCTCATATTTCCATGAAGCAGGAGGAGATCCTTGTATAGTTGGGACTTCCTTTGAGATTTGGTTGAGTAAAGGGAGCAACCTGGGAAGATGGCATGAAGGCGACTATTATGCTTGGAAGGGGACCGGACGCCAGTAAGTCGATTTCTGCCATCACCAGCAGTGACCGTTCTTCAACGTTCGAACGAAAGTGCCTTAGCCGGCCGAAGCCGTTGCCCAGGGAGAACCACCTGGAGGTAGCCCTACGTCCTATCACAGGGAGAGGCTTGTTATAAATAACTCAGCTTATATTGCGCATCACCTGTGACTTCAAGCATTGCAATAGCAGAGCATGTAATCGAATCTCCCCAAAGTCATAGTTATTCCCGCCTCTGACTCTACCAAGCCCATTCCCTTGGCTGTGGTTTCGCTGGATAGTAGATAGGGACAGAGATAGCGGGACACCCCCGACCGGCCAACTAATGAGTCGTAGGCTCAGTAAAACCGCAGGGCCCGCGGAAAAAAAAACCTTAGCGCTCTCAGAGCGATCCCCAAACTTTGCTCACGAGCCCGACAGAATCAGCCGACAAAGCAGACCCGCGAAACATTAACACCAGAGGTCCATCGACCTGAGCCTTTAGACCTGAAGTCATCATGCCCTGTGAAGAGCGGGTGCGTTCGCTCCCTCCTCCTTCAACAACTCACTAAAGCCACTTTAAGCCATTACAAGCCATTTTAAGCCTCAACTCTACCGGACCTTACCTCAACCTGCCACCTAGGCTAGTGCCTAGAAATATTCGGCAGGAAGGTCCTAACTTGTCTAGCCATCAGACACAAAATTGACAAGTTTTTCTTACAAACCAAAGTCCACCTATCATCCGGGTTAAACCGGAGCCTTGCTCTCAAACTACTTGTGAGTGGTCAACTCAACAAGTAGTGGTCACCGTCTCCCACTTCTCCGCACGAGCAGAGATCCTCCTCCAAGATTCCGAACCTATAAAGATAGGCCGGAAATCTGCCATGTCCTGTCAGCAGCTCCACATCTCCTCAAAAGTGGCGTCTCGTGTTCACCAGGGGTAAGAATCGTGAAGTTGTCCTGCCTTTCTCTGACAAGAACCATCTGTCCTGCCACGCCTGAGCCGTCAACGCTTTAAGCTCAGTTCTTAAGCTTTCGTGAGACCTTTGATATTCAAGGTCTATTGTCCCCATTGCAGATGCTCTTTTTGCCTCTGCGTCTTTCATTTCATTACCAAAATAGCCTACGTGGGCTTTAACCCAGGGCAAATGCACTCTTCTCTCCGCTTTTGCCCTTCGACAAAGGTTACGGACTTCCACTACTAGTGGATGCATGTTAGAGGGATCTGCTAGCAATTGTAGTGAAGATCTAGAGTCTGAGTAGATGTTAACCACCCTGGTAGTGGTCAGGGTGAGACAGAACTCTAGGGCTAGCTTCAGGCCGATCAGCTCAGCTTGGTAGACCGTACCGTGGTCACTCATCCGCTTCCTTTCGGAATGAATGGGATTCCCATAGTAAAGTACCACCATCGCCGAACTAATCCGACCGTTGAGTCCCGATCCATCCGTAAAGATCTCGATTTCATTGCCGGTGGGCTCCAACAGATCAAAGCTGACGCCTTCATTGAAGGCCGGGTGGGTCTCGTAAGGGGAGACATAACTCACGAAGTCGTCAGGAAGTAGTTCCATAGAGTGGACGGTCACACTCTGTTTTGCTCTTAGAATTAGGAACTTAGTATATCTCTCAATAGCCGTTAGATCAGGCGGCGGCAGTCCAGTCAGAACTTGCAGGGCTTCCGTAGACACCGTCCGGTAAGCTCTTGCAACAGCCAGTAACGGCCTTCTTTGCACCGTATTTAAATAATTACAAAATGTCTTGTACTTGAGGCGGTGCCCCCAAGCACCATGCCCAAACAACATCTTGGATTCCAGTGCACCCACATAAATTTTCTTTAGCAGTTGAGGTTGTCTGCTGAACCATCTTCCCGCAATATTGCTGATCCTGTAAGTAAGAGTGTCCAATTCTGTTTTCCTACTCTTAAAATGGGAGTGAAAAGTGAGACCAGAATCCCACTTAACCCCCAAGTAGGTTATATCAGGAACGGCCTGAACCCTTTGGCCGTAAATCCTGATGTCAGGGGGATCCGTCAAACACAGTTTCCGTTGGTATGTAATGGGCAACATTAGAGTGTTTTCAGTACTGAACTTTAATCTATTTAGCTCGCCCCAGTTCTGAATGAGGGTCATTGCTTCATTTCCCTGTGCCTCAATCTGGGCTTTGCTGCTACCCCAGATGACTAGCACTAGATCGTCTGCGTATGCCTGAACATACATTTTATTGGGAAATTTCATACTCAGTAGAGAATCCGCAACGATGTTCCACAGCAAGGGGCCACTACATGACCCCTGCGGACATCCTCTACTCACTTTCCTCTCCACCTTTGTGCCCAAGGTATCAAATAACACCCAACGGTCGCTGAGGTAACTTTTCACCAACCCGAAGATGTTGATAGGACATTCTGCTCTTGCGAGCTGAAACAGGATTGACTCCCAGCTTATGTTATCGAACGCTCCAGCCATGTCCAATGAGATCATGCAAACTCCCTGATTCTCCTTGATTTTTTCCAACACCACCGATTTGAGGGCAAAGCCTGCGGTTTCACAAGACTTCTCTGCCCTGAACCCATGTTGAAGCTGGTTTAACATGCTCGTTAGATATTGGTGGTGCAGAATTCGTTGGAAGACCAGTTTGTCTAACACTTTGCCCATTTTTGAAAGCAGGCAGATCGGACGGTAGGACCTCGGGTTACTGGCGTCTTTTCCCGGTTTATTCAGAAGTACTAGTTTTGCTTTCCTCCATGCTCTAGGAAAGTGAGATAAGTCCATGCATCTGTTAAACAGGGACACCAGAAGCGATGGACATTTGATGTTTATAGCTACTAGTACTTCATAGGGAATTCCATCATAACCAGGCGCTCTACGTTTCCTGGTCTTCCTTAGAGCCTGGGCGACTTCATGATGTTTGAAGTCTGGATATTCCTTCGTGGAATGATATGCTTCCACATACATCCTTCTTCCGCTTTGTTCCGGAGTTTCCAAAAGTTCTTCATCTGCCGGAAACAGGATGTTTACAATTTCTTCTACAGATTCCCTTAGAGTCATGCACTGCCTACCGTCTTTCTGTATGCCTCCTATGACAAGAGGTCGACTAATCTTATTCGCACATATTTTATAAGGTAACTCAAAGCTACTAATATTTGAAACCTCCTTACAGAACTCGGCCCAGCTATTATCCCGCTTCATGGAGAGTAGCCTTCTAAAACGGGACCTAGACTTTTTGAACTCGATTTTTCTGATGTTTCTTTCTTGCGGACTCAGAGTACGGTTGAATCGCCTCTTCAGTGCAACAGTTTTGTTCCTGAGCACTTTGAGTTCTGCGTCCCACCATGGCACGGTTTTTGGTCTGCTAACAACATACTTAAGATGGGTTGTGCATGCTTTTTGAACAGCAACGGTTAGCCCCAGCACAAACCTATCTAATTCTTCAGGGCTTTCAGTTCTCCTTAGTTGTTCTAGGAGAGATGGCAGTAATGAGGCCATTTTACTTGCCATCTTGGACAGCCTGAATTTGTTTAATCTAAATTTTGGTGCACGATGTTGTGTGCTTGCAGTACCAAGATCGAATCTTATATAGTTGTGATCACTCAGTGTTGAGGTGATCACTTGCCATGATGGAGCCGCATAATCAAAGACATCAGACGCCACCGTAACATCAATCCAGCTCCTCCCGTTCACAGGTTCAAAGGTTGGCGAGGAATCTTTTTGATTCCAGATATTTAAACCAGTGGTTGTTAAGAATTCGACAAAGGGAAGACCCTCGTCCGCACTTCTGTGATCTTTAATTTCTGGTCCCCACAGTGGGTGTCTCATATTAATATCTCCGCCTATAATCAGTCTTGAGCTCTTAAGCGTGTTTACTGTCGCAAGTAGCTGTGCGACGAGCTCTTCCTTATCACTGCTTGGAGGGAAGTAAACCGACATCACGGTCGCGCTTTGGTTGCCATCAGATATCTGAGCCGCAACAATAAACCTGGTTTTTATCAACATATTTACGTCAAGGTTGGGGTTGGCAATGAGAATTGCCACACTGCCTCCTTGATCGTGTATTGCTGTCCAGCCCATTGGGAACGCCGCCAATGAGCCCTTGATCGTATAAGGTTCTTGTACCATATAAATGTCATAAGGTCTAGAGACTACTACGGGAAGCTCCCCAGTGGCAGGTTTTGACCGGCCCAAGTTCGCTTGGAGGAAACGCCAACCAACAGAACTGGATAGGTGCGAACTATCCATAGTTCGTGTTG
>JAPMOQ010020242.1:0-31550 GCA_026543055.1 Argiope trifasciata | reverse complement strand
AGTAATAATAAAGAGAACAAGTCAAGCCAATCATGTTCAACTAAAGATCAAAACTTAACCCTCTCAAGCAATTCAAGTGTATCCTCTCTTAATCCTACTGTGAAATCTGATAAAGGGGACCAGCCAAAGAAAGTATCAAAAATATTGAAAGAGACTAAAGCAATGAAAAAAGCGCGACTACAGTTGCAAAAGAAAAATCTAGGTGATAAAATAAAGGATTCTATTAAAAACGTACAATTACCAAACATGACCTATTAAAACAAACACAACTTGAAGGTTGTGATGAAAAAGATAGTTTAAAAATCCATCCTTCAGAAGATGATGCGATTTCTACTAGCGGGGAGGAAGAGTCACTTCCCTCTTAATTCAAAAACACGGCCATCAAAATACTTTCTTGGAATTGTCAGGGCTTACGCACTCACTTTCAAGACCCTAAAAACATTTTAAATAATTACCAGCCCGCTTGTCTGGGATTACAAGAAACATGCCTAACTTCGAAACATTCCATAAAAGTGAAATACTATAACATCGTTAGAAAAGACTACACTCTGGGCTCTAGAGCCTCAGGAGATGTGGCTCTTTTGATTTCTCAAGCATTTCCTTATAGAGAATTACCTATAAATAGCCCTATTCAAGCCGTTGCAGTTCAACTTCACATAGGCTCTTTATTAACAGTTTGCTGTATTTACTTGCACCCGAATGACAACATGATTCAAAATGATTTTGACAGTTTAATAGAACAACTCCCAAAACCTCTCATCCTCATGGGAGATTTCAATGGCCACAATCCTATTTGGGGAAGCAAAGATTTCAATCTAAAAGGGCAACAAATAGAGATTTTACTAGAAGACCATGATCTGTGTTTATTAAACGATAAAAGTTACACCTATTTTCATATACCTAGTCGAACTTTCCATACCCTAGATATCGTTTTATGTTCTCCAACATTAGCAGTTAAATGGGATTTTGGTGTTGCAGACGACTTGTACAACAGTGACCACTTTCCTGTTATTTTAACATATAGTCATAATGATGCTGTATATACAGAAATACCAAAAAAATATATATTTTACAAAGCAGATTGGGCTCTTTTCTCACCTTTGGCTTGCATTACAGAAGACATTGTTAAAAACGAAAACATTGACGATGTTATGCAAATGATAACGGATAAAATTATAAAAGCAGCAGATGCTGCGATTCCAAAGACATCAGGAAAGATTCCGAAGCACTGGAAGCCTTGGTGGAATGATGAGTGCAAAACGGCTGATAAGAAACAAGCCAAAGCTTGGAATAAGTTCCGACGATATCCCACTACTAATAATTTTATTATCTTTAAACAAGCTAAGGCAACTACAAGATTGATCAGGCGGAAAAGTCAAAGAAATACGTGGGTATCATATGTGAGCTCTATAAAGGGAACAATAAGTTCCAAACAGCTGTGGGATAAAACAAGGAAGATATCTGGCATTTTTAAAAACACTATTCCTTTGTCCTTTTTAAAGACCAACGGACAATTTATAACGCATATTAAGGAAAATGGCTAATACACTGGGTAAGACATTCTCGAGAGTATCTAGTGCAACTTCGTACACACAAGAATTTATATCTTACAAAACGAATGAAGAAAAACATAGTTTAAACTTCTCTATGAATTCTAAAGAGGAATATAATTCCTATTTCAATTATATGGAGCTAAAAAGGGCACTACAAAAATATCGCGCCACTTCACTTGGTCCCGATAATATTCACCTTCACATGATAAACCATCTTAGTGAAATATCTCTAAAAATATCCTGTGTTGTTTCAAGCGAATTTGGCATGAACATAGTTTTTTTTAACTTATGGAGAAATGCAATTATAATTCCGATTGCGAAACCAGGAAGAGATACTTATGACCCAAGTAACTATTGACCAATTGCACTCACTAGTTGTCTATGCAAAATTTTAGAGAGAATGATAAATGCTCGCTTAGTCTACATTCTGGAAGAGAAAAAATGTTTATCCCCTTTTCAAAGTGGCTTCCGCCGTGATAGGAGTACTTTAGATAATGTTTTGCAACTAGAAACATCTATCAGAGAGGCATTTGTGAGCAAGAAACATCTGGTATCAATAATGTTCGATATGGAAAAGGCCTATGATAGAGCCTGGAGATACGGAATTATGCGAGATTTGCACAGAATCGGTCTTCGTGGAAATTTACCCATTTTTATTGAAAATTTTTTGAGGATGAGAACGTTTCGTGTTCGATTGGACAATATTTTATCTGATAGTTTCTCTCAAGACGAAAGAGTTCCCCAGGGAAGCGTCCTGAGTGTTATTTTATTTATTGTCAAAATCAATGATATTAAAAATATCCCACCGGCTGTTCACGGTTCATTGTTTGTTGATGACTTTCAAATACATTGCTCCAGTGAAAACATGGATTTCATTGAAAAGAAACTTCAAGAAGCTATCAACAATATATGTGAATGGGGAAAATTTAACGGGTTTATTATTTCTGCTCAAAAATCGGTTGCAATTCATTTTTGTAGAAGACGTGGGTTGCATCCGGATCCAAAACTGAAATTAAACAAACAGATTATTCCTTTTGTGTCTGAAGTAAAATTTCTAGGAATAATGTTTGATTCAAAATTGACTTTCAAGTCGCACATAAATTATCTGAAAAGAAAATGTATACTTTCCTTGAACTTAATGAAAATTCTCTGCAATTCACAGTATGGAGCAGACAGTAATTGTTTACTCAAAATATATAGAAGTTTAATCAGATCAAAACTGGATTATGGCTGTGCTGTATATGGATCTGCTGCGGAATCTACGCTGCGGCCTCTTGACTCTATTCATAATCAGGGTTTACGACTTTCAATTGGAGCATTTCGAACTTCCCCCGTTTTAAGCCTACATATTTTATGTGACGAGCTTCCTTTAAAATTTAGAAGAGAAAAACTGGTTCTTAATCTGTTTTTTAAAATAAAAAGTGACGATTCACATCCATTGCATTACAAAATTATAAATCCTATTTATGGCTCATTATTTTCATTGCTATCATCTTTTCGTCACACTTTTGGTTTTAGAATTGGAATAATTCTTAGAGATCTAAATATAACTGACCTCCCGATTCTTTACAAATCTGACGAATTCCCTCCTTGGAAAAAAATATATATTAATTTTATTGATCCTTTTGAGAAATGGAACAAGTCATCAACAGTAAATTTAATTTACTAATCATTGTTTTATTTTCACAGACAACAATTTTCTGACTATGAGCCAGTTTTTACTGATGGTTCCAAGGCAAATGACGTAGTGGGTGCAGCTGTAATTATCAGAGACACTGTAATCTCGGAAAGATTAAATAAATATTGTTCCGTTTTTACATCAGAAATTTATGCTATATACCGGGCCTTGATAAAAATTGCAGAAAAAGGTTATAAAAGAAGCATTCTATATACAGATTCAAAAAGCGTCATTGAAGCATTAAGGAATGGTCCTTTAACAAGACATCCCTTGGTGCTGAAGTGCATTGAATTCTATATTTATTTAGCAGCGAAAGGAATACAAGTAATATTCTGTTGGATTCCTGGACAACTCGGGAATTACTGGAAACGAAAGAGCGGATAAAGCTGCAAGAAGTGCAGCAGCAATGACTGAAAATTTTGTTCTATTAAATGATGCAGTTCAAGTTGTTAAAAACCAACTGCAGAAAAAATGGCAAAGCTTTTAGAACGAACAAAAGCAGAATAAGTTATATGAAATTCAACCCTTAATAAAGCCTTTTAAGTTTTACAAGCTAAACCGGAAACAATCAGTCATTTTAAATCGTCTTCGAATCGGTCACACTAGATTGACACATAAGTACCTGTTAAATTAAGAACCTGCACCACTTTGTTCGCATTGTCATTGTACCCTTTCAATTAAACTTATTTTTCTGCAATACCCGAATTTTAGCGCATATAGACGAATCCATTTTGGGAATAAAAATCAATTGAAAGACTTGTTGGGTAATAACCCACATGAAAACTTATTTTTTACAAAAAATTGGCATTGATAATCTTATTTGAGTTTGTCTGCTCTTTTTAAATTGATTTTAGAATTTTTACTCTTTGAAACATTTTAAAACTCTAGAAAATTTCTTAAAATCATATGTTTGGCGCAGAATGGCCTAATGTGGCTTTTGTGCCATAAAACCAAACCATTCGAATAGAAAAAGGGGCAAAAAATATATTAGGATCAAAAATCTTTAACATAGCTTTGAGAACAACGCGTTTTGTTAGATTAAATTTTCAATCATCGGAAAAAGATTGCATCTCAAAATGCAAAGTATCCGAATTAGTGTCCCATAATAACCCTAAAACCTTTAACCTATTGTGTGGATTTTCTTGTGAGTCACACAATTTATTTTCCTCCCAAATTTTCTAAGAATAACAGAATTAGTACTAAATTTTCGCAAATTCATTCCAGCTTCTTTAAAAATATCTGAAGCTGTCGAAAATAGATAGTAAGCGTCATCATCTGATTTGGAACTAGAAATTAATTCATCAACAAACAAGGAATCATCTAAAATTTCAAAGGTCCTTCTTATCACTAAACCATAAGAATTTTAAATAATCCCGATCTTCATCCGTAATCCCAATTTACAAAAATGCTTTCTCTAAATAAGCGCAAAACGCAACATTGAATTTCCTGAAATTAAATATCACATCAAGTATGTTTGAATTAAGATTAGGTCCAGGGTATAAACAGTCGTTTAAAGAATTTAAGTATTTTTCTTTTAAAGATGCATCAAATACCATTCTAAGTTTCGTAGATTTGTCTTCTCTTAAAACAGGTCTATGAGGAATAAAATAACTATTCTCAATTGTTATGTCTGAACATTTTTCAACAATGCCACTAATTTCCTGTTCCCTAACAATGTCCCCCTCAGGGGCTCACCTCCTTTAGGTGAGTACGGGTGTCCCAATCCCGAGGTACGCAGGGATCTTTACTTCCTTTTAGTTTAATCCCTTCACCTTCTGCTTTTGGCTGTCTTTTTTCTTTCCCTCGAGGGTAGGCGAGGGAACTCTCCATGAGAAGCTGTCGCCACTTTGTTTGCTTCCTGCTTCTCATGGACAACAAAAACCCCCACGTGTTTGCCGTGCATGGTGACCCATTAGACGGGTGGTGCACTGTGGTCTCCGGTGTATCAATCGGCCGGTAGCTGGCAATATAAGTTGTTAGTCTGCTAGGGATCAAGAAAAGGGGTTACTCCTTGGGCTTGGCGTTAAGGGTGGTCACTGTCCCCGGGGGTAACTCCCAGCGTATAGGTACCGATCAGCACCATGGTGGATGCTGAGGCTGGAAATAACTAGAGCCAGTAATTGCCTTCCCTTGTTGGGCTCCGTGGTGGGCGGTGCCGTCGGGCCTGAAATGGGGCCTAATTCATATCGTATGGGGCCTAAATCCAAAAGTCCCTTCAGTGGGCATCACAGAGAACTTAAAACTGCTATTAATCTTCCATACTATGATCGATTTTTTATACTTAAGCAAGTTTCTGATATAAACGAATCTTTCAATTCTGTATCACCTTTCCTAGTGCAAAAGTCTATCACTGCAACAATTGGTGAAGTCGCTGCCATACTAAAAATGCGATCTGGTGACTTGCTGATTGAAGTTTCCACAAAAAAGCAAGCACAACAAATTATGAAACTGAAAGCCTTAGCTAACATACCTGTTAGTGCTGCCTCTCACAAATCGTTGAATTTTTCCAAAGGAGTTATCACATGTGGTGAACTATTCAATCTTCCCCTTGAGGAGATTACTGCGGAATTGCAACCCCAAGGAGTAATCCATGTACGCCAAATTACTATTAGGCGGGATGAACAACTCCTTCCAACAAAGCATTACATAATTACATTTCATAGAACAACAATACCAGAATTCCTCTATGCTGGATATATTAAACTACCGGTTAGGCAGTACATCCCAAACCCTTTGAGATGCTTTAAATGTCAACGTTTCGGACACTCGAAATTTAATTGCCGCGGGACACTAACATGCGCCCGCTGTGCAGAAAAAGATCACGATAGCGAGCATTGTAATGCCCCCGAGAAGTGCGTGAACTGCGGTGGTTGCCACGCATCGTTTTCCCGAGCATGTGAACGATCGAAAATGGAAAAGCAAATAACTTCCGTAAAATTTAAGGAATCCATCTCTTAACCTGAAGCAAGACAAAAAGTATTATCTCAAACATCCAAACCTGGTGTGAGTTATGCTTCCGTTGTAAAAACACCATTCTGTGTAAACTGCAAATGTACAAATTGCTTGAAATATAATCCCCTAACTTCAACAATGTTAAAATCTTCCGATTCAGAGTTAGAAAATACAGCATCTAGTGCACCTGAAAATAGCAAACCGGTACGATCGAAATCAAACTCCAATTCTCAAAGGTCACTGAAGCTAAAATTGTCAAAACGTGGACTCTCGCCAAAAGATTTAAGATCAAAGTTTAAAAAATCTGCAACACAAAAATCTGTCGTTTTGGGACTTGCGACGAAAGGGAATGTCCATAGGGACTTAACGTCCATTTTTGGAGCCTCTAAAAGTCCCGATTCCATTTCCCTCCATCCGTCTGACGAAGAGGATGACTTACAAATGAGTTGCGATGTTTCGCAAACTCTTGTTAACACTGGCACTAATAAATTTAATTTTTCAGGTTCTTAATGGGAGCTTTTGTTTCTTGGAACTGTCGTGGTCTTCAGTCCAAATTTCTCGGCATTAAGCACATTATTAATCAGTTCCATCCTGCTTGTTTTTCCTTTCAGGAAAATTCCTGAAACATGATATTGCTGTGAAAATTCGTGGTTACAACTGTGTACGAAAAGATTCTAGCACTGGAAATAATCCATCTGGTGGTGTGTGCATCTTGACGTCTAACATCTACTCAAGCTCTCATTTAAATTTACAAACTTCCTTACAGGCCGTGGCTGTTCAAGTGCATATACGGACTCTTGTCACAGTTTGTAGTATATATTTGCCGCCACATTCTGTTATTAGCCAATATGAACTGAATCGTTTAGTGGATCAATTACCCAAACCTTTCTTGCTTCTTGGTGATTTTAATGCTCATAGTACTTTGTAGGGTTCGGAAAGAACAAATTCTCGTGGGCGACAGATTGAACAGTTCATATCTGATAACTCTCTCTGTCTGCACAATCATGACGAGAAAACCTATTTCCATGAACCCACACATACATTTCACAGTCTGGATCTGGCTATCTGTTCTCCCGATCTCTTCCCGTTGCTCAGTTTTTCAGTTGGAAATTATCTTTATGACAGTGATCACTTTCCCATAAGGGTCTCCTATGCTGATAGAGGCGGAGTGACTTCTTGTCCTCCGCATTTCCGTTCCCAGCGAGCGGATTGGACTGCTTTTATGATACAGGCAGTAATTTCTGAACATATGATTAGAACGACTGATATTACAGAAGCAGTACAAAATGTAGTTGACTGCTTAATTAACGCAGCGAACAATACCATTCCCAAAAGCTCCCCACGTTTGAGGAAATACTCGAAACCGTGGTGGAATGCAGCTTGCCGCGACAGTCACCGAGAACAGAAAAAGTGGTGCAATATTTTCCCCAGATATCCAACAACTAAAAATTTAATAGCTTTTAAACGTGCCAGAGCTAATGCTCGGCGTATCCGTAGGCAAAGTCGGAGAGAGTCTGGGATTAGATATATATCTTCGATCCCAGCCTTTACTTCTTCGAAACTACTCTGGAAGAAGGTTAAAGCGGCTAATGGAATTTACAAAGAATTTTCTATTCCTGTTCTGGAGACAGAAAACGGAACTGTATCTTCTGCATTAGGTGTTGCCAATGCTCTCGGTTATGCATTTGCACAGGTTTCTGCGGCTGATTCGTATAAGCCTTCATTTATAGAAATTAAGAATCGTGCGGAACAGAAACCGTTGTGTTTTTCTACTCAAAAATCCCTTTCTTACAATTCAGAATTTAAAAGGCATGAATTACTAACAGCTTTATCGAAGACTCATGATACCAGTTCTGGTCCTGATGGATTCACATATAACATGCTTCGCCATTTGTCTACTACTTCCCTTTCTAATCTATTATTTCTATTTAATCGCATCTGGTCTGAACAGAAGTTTCCAACACAATGGCATGAAGCCATTGTGATTCCAATCCTCAAACCCGGCAAGGGCTCTTCTAACCCTCTGCACTATAGACCTATTGCACTCACAAGTTGTCTATGCAAGACACTTGAGCGCATGGTTAATGCCCGTCTAATTTTTGAACTGGAAAAGAAAGAATGCATCCCGCTGAGGCAAAGTGGTTTTCGCCGTGGTCGCTCGACTTTTGATAATATTGTCGGCCTTGAAACTCAAATTCGCAATGCTTTTGTCCGTCGAAATCATCTGGTTTCTATCTTCTTCGACATAGAAAAGGCCTATGACCGTGCTTGGCGATTTGGTATTCTCTCTACACTTGAAAAGTTTGGATTTAAAGGGAATTTGCCCATGTTTTTAAAACAATTTTTATCGTTGCGCACGTATCGTGTTCGGGTTGGTAATTTATATTCCGACCCTTTTATTCAAACTGAGGGTGTTCCACAAGGAAGTATCCTCAGTGTTACACTTTTTATCACTCATTTTAGTCAAATTCTTAATATTTTACCCTCATCTGTTCAAGCTTCATTATATGTTGATAATCTTCAGATCTCCTTCCAAGGAAGCAATATGCGCTTAATAGAACGACAACTACAGGTTGCCGTTAACAAACTAGTAGGTTGGTGTGATGAAAAGGGACATACGATCTCTCCTGATAAAAGTCAGTGCATTCACTTCTGCAGAAAACGAGCCATACATTTGGATCCTGCAATCCATATAAGAAATACTATAATACCTGTGGTTAACGAAATAAAATTTCTTGGAATAATATTTGACCATAAGCTTACTTTACTTCCACATATACTGCGTCTTCGGAAAAAGTGCAAAGGATCATTAAACATTCTTAAAGTACTTTCAAGATCCACCTGAGGAGCAGATCGCACTTCCTTGCTTCGTATTTACCAGGCAGTGACTCTATCCCGTAATGATTACGAATGTATGGTGTATGGCTCTGCCCGTTTTGCCGTCTTGCGAAGACTGGATACTATACACCATACTGCCCTAAGAATATGCTCAGGAGCATTTAGAACCTCACCAATTGAAAGTTTATATGTTTCCTGTCACCAGATACCACTAGATCTACAGCGGAAAAAAATATCTGCCCAGTATTACTTTCAAGCATTGTCTGTCTCGAAGCACCCCTTACAGTCTATGGTAATTCCGGCGAGTCTTCGGAGACTTTATACTGCCCGACCCTCTCATATTCTTCCCTTTTGTGAACCCCTCAGGGGCTCACCTTCTTTAGGTGAGTACGGGTGTCCCAATCCCGAGGTACCCAGGGATCTTTACTCCCTTTCGGTTTAATCTCCCCTCCGTCTTCTGCTTCTGGCTGTCTTTTTTCTTTCCCTCGAGGGTAGGCGAGGGAGCTCTCCATGAGAAGCTGTCGCCGCTCTGTTTGCTTCCTGCTTCTCATGGACAGCAAATACCCCCACGTGTAGGCCGTGCGTGGCGACCCACTAGACGGGTGGTGCACTGTGGTCCCCGGTGTACCAATCGGCCGGTAACTATCAACCTGAGTTGCTAGTCTGCTAGAGATCAAGCGAAGGGGTTACTCCTTGGGCTTGGCGTTAAGGGTGGTCACTGTCCCCGGGGGTAACTCTTAGCGTATAGGTTCTGGTCAGCATTATGGCAAGTGCCGAGGTTGGAAAATTTCCAGAGCCGGCAACTACCATCCCTTGTTGGGCTCCGTGGTGGGCGATGCCGCTGGACCTGAATTACCCTCTATGTCCTATGGGTTCTCTTTCAAACGTCGTCGAAGCCAAATCTAGTACTCGTTACATGGTCATTCATACACCTAACACTTTTCATGCCATTTCTCCTTTCCTCATTAATAAATTTATTTTATCTGCTTTTGGTGAAGTACAAAATATAAAACAGTTACGCTCTGGTGATTTACTTCTACAGGTATCCGAGAAACAAGCATTGCAAATCAGTAAAATGACAACTCTGGGTTCTTTCCCAAAAGAAACATCTTACCATAAAACAATGAATATATCACGTGGTGTCCTTTCCGAACCAGATTTTATAAAAGTTTCTGAAGCAGAATTTCTGGAAGAGCTAGGAGATCAAAATGTCTGTGCCGCTCGTCGCATTAATGTTCGACGAGGTGACAGACTTATTCCCACACAACATGTTGTTTTGACATTTCAAACGCCTGTTTAGCCTAAATCTATCAAAGGCGGTTATATTAATTGCAAAATTCGACCCTACATTCCCAATCCTCTACGATGTTTTAAATGTCAGAGGTATGGGCATTCCCAAATCAGTTGTCGAAACAAAGACAACATTTGTGGTAAATGTGCAGAACCTGGTCATGAAATGAATGCTTGCATATCTGATATCGAGAAATGTGTTAATTGTTCTGGCCCTCACGCTGCATTTTCCAAATCTTGTCCTAAGTGGATCCTAGAAAAGGAAATAATTTCCATTAAAATAAAAAAGAATATTACTTTCCCAGAAGCCCGAAAAATTGTGAATGATAGAACTCCAAAAGTTGGCGTTTCCTACTTATCTACTCTTAAATCTATTCAAAACACATCTTGCTCTCAAACTGATGCAAGCATTACCCATTGTAACTGTGCATTAACTAATCCAGCACTACGGGATTACCATCTATCTACTCCCGCTCAAACACATGCAAAAATTACATCAGAAAATTTATTTCCAAAAAACCCAGCACCACGACTTCCTGGTGTTTCAAAAAAAAGAAACTGCTAAAAACAGGAAGAAATTGAAATCACTGGCAACCAGATTTCTAGTTGCTGAAGATTTTTTAAAAATTAACACTTCATCATCCGAATTCTCGGATATGGAGTTGGATTCCTCTACTTCACTCAAGAAAAATCCGGCAGAGGGTATTAAGAAAAAGAAAAAACCTCCAGATAAAGAATGAATTTTATGGGTAATCTTTGTTCCTGTAATTGCCACGGCTTTCGTAATAAAATATCTCATATTAAAGACCTCATTAACGAAACTCATCCCGTCTGAATAGCCGCGTTGACGAATTGCATATGTAAAATCATGGAAAGAATGATCAATGCACGACTAATGTTCATTTTGGAAAAATACGACTGTATTTCTTCGTTTCAGAGCGGTTTCCGAAGAGGTCGATCTTCTATAGATAATCTTGTCCTTCTGGAATCAGAGATACGCAATGCCTTTGTTCAGAGACATCATCTTGTCTCGATATTCTTTGATTTGGAAAAAGCTTACGACCGGACCTGGCGATATGGCATTCTCCGGTCGCTTTTAGATTTGGGTTTTAAAGGTCACTTGCCTATATTTATTAAACAGTTTTTATCTTCTAGAGTTTTTCTTGTCCATATCGGACACTTTTATTCTGAACCTTTTATTCAAGCCGAGGGTGTACCACAAGGTAGCATCCTTAGCGTGACACTTCTTATC
Source organism: Argiope trifasciata (assembly GCA_026543055.1). Classification (NCBI taxonomy): domain Eukaryota; kingdom Metazoa; phylum Arthropoda; class Arachnida; order Araneae; family Araneidae; genus Argiope; species Argiope trifasciata. Next base: position 19,987 of record JAPMOQ010020242.1, on the reverse strand, counting down.
ATCCATCTTAGTCAAATACTCAATCATTTACCATCGTCTGTAAAAGGTAGTCTCTATGTGGATGATTTACAGATTTCTTGCAGAGGTAGCAATATGAGATTAATTGAGAGGCAAATGCAATCCGCAGTAAACAAATTGATAGCTTGGTGTGACGTTAATGGCCACGTAATTTCGCCTGATAAGAGCCGTTGCGTTCATTTTTGTAGGAAGCGGAGCCTTCACTTAGATCCTACTATCCTTATTCGAAATGTCGCTATCCCTGTTGTCAATGAAGTACGGTTTCTAGGCGTAATATTTGATCGCAAACTCACTTTCCTTCCGCATATCCTATATTTGCGGAATAAATGTGAAAGATCATTGAATATTCTCAAGGTCCTTTCTAAAACCTCCTGGGCAGCAGATCGTATTTCCCTGCTCCGTATTTACCAGGCTCTCATTTTATCTCGCATCGATTATGGGTGTATTATTTATGGCTCTGCTCAGCCCACTATCTTACGCAGACTTGATACCGTGCACCTCGCTGCTCTGAGAATTTCTTCAGGAGCATTTCGCACGTCACCAGTGCACAGTCTTTATGTTATGTGCAATCAGCTACCGCTTGAATTAAGGCGGAGAAAATTATCTTCCTAATATTATTTTAAAATTTTATCTGCTATGAATCACCCCTTACGTGATATAACGATTCCTGTTGGTCTCCAGCGACTTTATGAAGCTAGACCTTATAACATTCTTCCATTTTGTGAAAGGATTAAAAAACTGTTATCTGATACAGAACTCAAAAATGTTACAATTCAAACTTTTGATTTTTTGTCTTTTCCACCATGGAATATCCCACAATTTTCCTATCTGAATCCGTTTTCTGGATTTAATAAATCTGTCATTGCTCCCATTGCTTTTCAACAAGTTTTTAACTATCATCGTATTCAATATTCATCTTTCACACCAATTTTTACTGATGTCGAAATCTAGCGGATATGTTGGTAGTGGTATAATTTACGACACTACCATTCAAAGTTATAAACTAAATCTTTTATTCTCGGTTCTAACTGCTGAGTTAGTAGCGATATCATGCGCCCTTCAAACAATATCACTTTCTACTCAACGCCATTTCTGCATCTACACAGACAGCAAGGGATCCTTAGAAACACTTTCTAATTTTCATAATCTTACACACCCTGTTGCTATGGAAATTCTATGTCTCCTACGGGAGCTCAAAAAGAAAGATTTTAAAATTTTATTCTGTTGGGTCCTGAGCCATGTCGGCATTGTGGGGAATGAACAGGCAGATATTGCTGCTAAAACAGCATCAACTATCCTACAAAGGGATCTTCCATATTGTGATGCAAAAATATATCTCTCACAACATATACGCTCAGTATGGCAAGAAACTTGGAATCAGCAAGCACTTAATAAATTACGTTCGATTAAGCCATCAATTGCAGTTTGACCTTGTATTTCTGTGCGTAGTCTCGATGTCAAGCTGACGAGACTCCGCATTGGCCATACTCGTTTTACACACAAACACCTTTTGTTTGGAGAACATTGTCCTACCTGTTCCACATGTCATGTTAATTTCAGTGTATCGCATATTTTAATTGAATGCAAAGTTTTTAACTATCATCGCTTGAAATTTTTTAATTTGTCGATTTTAAATATGCGGGACCTTCTGGGAGAGAGGCCCCATCCAAATCCTTTCAATTTTTTAAGAACCATTGGTGTTTCACATTTAATTTAGTTTAGTTTCTCGTACTTGTACATTTTTATATTTTTCTTGCATTCCCAGGGAAAAGTGATATAAGAGTTCACCAATGCCTTCTATTTTAACCATACTTATGGCGCAGTATGGCCATATATGGCTTTTGTGCCAATAAACACTACCAAACCAACCAACCAACCCGTCTGCATAGCTCTCCAAGAAACCTTCCTGAAGCCACCAGATCTTGCAAAAATTCGGCGTTACAGCATTATTCGAAAGGACGTTAATTCTGATCGAGCATCTGGGGGTGTCGCCCTCTTAGTCTCTCATGACTGTCCATCAACTGTCATTTCTTTACACACGAATCTACAAGCAGTTGCTATTCGAATAATGGCTCCATCTCTGATCACGGTATGCAGCATCTATTTACCACCCAATGCGCCTATAAACCAAAGAGACATTAATGCTTTATTAAATGAACTTCCACCCCCTTTAATTCTTGTTGGTGATTTTAATGGCCATAGCCCTCTCTGGGGAAGTGAGCCTGTTAATAGTCGGGGAAAATAAGTCGAGGAACTAATTGATTCTCATTCTCTTTGCCTCTTGAATAATGGGGAACCTACATATTTTCATAAACAAAATAGAACCTTTCACTCATTAGATCTTGCTATTTGCACACCATCTTTGGCTCCAAAATTTAATTTTAGAGTGGGAAATGATCTGTTGGAAAGTGACCACTTTCCTATTTTCTTAGACCCCGTTTCTCCTAATAACTCTCTAATGCAACGCCGCTCTCGTTATTTATTCTCAAAAGCTAATTGGAAGTCCTTTTCTGAATTAGCAAATATTACAAAATCAATTGTAGCGATTGAGGATATAAATGATGCAGTTGACGTAATTACTGATACATTAATTGCAGCAGCAGATTCAGCTATTCCAAAATCCGGAAACTACTTTCCGAAATACCGGAAGCCATGGTGGAACCAAGAATGCACTAAAGCTAAGCAAAGAGAAAAAAGAGCATGGAATAAATTTAGAAGGCAACCAACAACAAAAAACCTCATCACTTATAATAAATCAAAAAGTAAGGCGCGACTAATTAGAAGACGTAGCCAAAAAGATTGTTGGGTGAATTTTGTATCAAGCATTAAGTCTTCTGTCTCGGCGAAAGAAATGTGGATCAGAGTAAAGAAAGCTTGTGGGATATACCCTGAAATCTCTTTCTTGTTTAAAGGTAAACAACAAGGAAATTACAGACTTGCAAGAAATGGCGAATACTCTTGCAGAAGCTTTCGTGTCCGTATGCAATTCTAGCAATTACACTAATAAATTTCTTTCGATAAAACGTCAATCGGAACGAACCCCTCTACACTTTCATACAAACAAATGTCTACCATATAATTTGGATTTTACCTTTTCGGAGTTACAGCACGCTTTATCAAATACAAAAGAAACAGCACCTGGTCCGGATGGAATCACGTATGCTATGCTTAGACATCTCTCTAATGGTGCTTTGTTAAATATCCTGTTTATGTTTAACAGAATCTGGAGAGAGCATGTTTTTCCTATTCAGTGGCGTAACGCAATTGTAATTCCTATAACAAAGCCTAATAAAGATCCTCAAAACCCCGTAAATTACAGACCTATTGCGTTAAGCTGTGTGTGCAAACTTCTTGAGAAAATGGTGAATGCACGCTTGATTCACGTGTTAGAGACAAAGGAATTTATATCTCCCTATCAAAGGGGTTTCCGAAAGAGACGCTCCACTGTTGATAATCTTATAGCTTTGGAGACAGACATAAGAAATGCCTTTGTGCGGAGAAACCACCTGGTGTCTGTCTTTTTTGACATAGAAAAAGCTTATGATAGAGCGTGGAGATTTGGAATTTTAAAAGATTTGTTTCATTTTAACTTTCGTGGAAATTTACCTATTTTTATTGAAAATGTTTTAGCACGCAGACTCTTCAGAGTACATTTGGGGAATACTTTCTCTGCAACACATTGTCAAGAAGAGAGAGTACCGCAGGGAAGAGTATTGAGCTTGACTTTATTCATTATAAAAATCAATCAGATTTTAACTACCATTCAATCCACTGTACATAAAAACATCTATGTTGACGACCTGCAGATTTCCTGTTCTGCTAGGGATATGCGTTTTATAGAACGGCAATTACAAATTGCAATTAATAACATAGTAGCCTGGTCTGAAAGCCATGGTTTCACATTTTCTCCTCAGAAAACTGTGTGTATGCATTTTTGTAGAAGGCCACTTCATCCAGATCCTGAACTGACACTAAATGGAAATCCTCTGACTGTATGCGACCAGCATAAATTCTTAGGTGTTATATTCGACAAGCGCTTGACTTTCCGCCCCCATATTATGGACTTACGGAGCAGATGTCTGCAATCGATGAATATTCTTCGAGTTTTGTCAAATACTACCTGGGGTGCTGATCGCACAAGTTTGTTGAAAGTATATCGTAGCGTTATTCGCTCCAAATTAGATTATGGCTGTTCTGTATATGGTTCTACTCGAATTTCTTATTTATCTCGTCTTAATTATGTTCATCATCAGGCTCTGCGTATTTGCTGTGGTGCATTTAGAACATCCCCGATTAGTAGTCTATATGTGGAAACTTGTGAACCTTCGTTGTCTTTTAGACGGAACATGTTGACAGCCTGTTACTGTTTCCGTATTTTATCGAATCGATCTCATCCTTTAAGGAGAATGGTTTTAAATAGTAGTCCATCTCCTCTGTTTAATGTCCGTAGATCTTGTATACCTCCTCTGGGAACTCGTATTTTTAAGTTCTTACCTGGAACTTACCGTAATATTGAAATTCAGATCGAGAATCCTTTTTCTATACCACCTTGCTGCGAAAATAATATTACTCTGCTTAATCCATTTCAAAAATTTTTAAAGCCCAATACACCTGACTTTATTTTTAGAGCACTTTTTTCTTCTCATAGACATATGTACAGCGACTACATTCCGGATGGTTCCAAAGCTGGTTACACGTTGGTTATGCTTTTGCTTGTGAGAGTGTAGTTATAAGTCACAAATTACACCAATTTATTTCAGTTTTTACATCAGAGGTGATAGCTATATATCATGCTATACAATATATTGCTAAGAATATGCTGAAAAAGGTGATAATTTATTCCGATTCTTGGAGTGCCCTCCAAGCTCTCATTGGAAAATTGAACAATCATGCATATATTTCTGATATCAGGAATTTGCTTAAGGACCTATGCCAAAATGGTTTTGAGATTCTTTTCTGTTGTATTCCGTCCCATGTGGGTTTCCAAGGGAATGAAACGGTGGATATGGCTGCAAAATCAGCAAAGGAATTCCAAAAGCAACCCATTCCCTATGTTAATGTACGTTCTGCCGTTCAAAAATTGCTTCTACAAAACTGACAGAACCAATGGAACCTAGAAACAAACTACACGCAGTGAAACCTTTTATTGAACTTTGGTGCTCCTCTCTAAATCGCCGATGTGATGTTATTTTGACACGATTACGAATAGGACATTCTCGAATAACGCATAAATATATATTCTTAAAGCAGTCTCTACCAACTTGTAGACGCTGTGGCGACAGTTTGACTATCCGACATATATTGATCGAATGTCAGTCGCTGGAATCGTTGCGTTTTAAGTATTTTAATTCAGTTGTTCCTTGTCTTCCGCTTTTAATCGGACAGAAACCACATTTTAACATTTTCCTTTATTTAAAGGAAGCGGCTTTTATCAAAGAAATTTGAAATGATGATTCTTCATTATCGCTGTTCTAAATTTGTAATTTTCTATTTTACTATCTGATTATAAAGATTTTAAACACTTTTTAAGACGTAGCCCTCAAGTTTCCATCTAGTTACGGCGCAGTTTATCCAGAAAATGGATCTTGCGCCAGTGAAATGGACACTCACTCACTCACTCCCTTTTGTGAAAGAGTCAAATTACTGCTTAATACTTGTGCCCTGAAAGAGGTGAAGATTCAGACCACTGACGTAATTTCTTTTCCTCCCTGGGATATTCCACTCTTTTCCTTTCTAAATCCTTTCTCATATTTTCAGAAGACGACCGTTGATCCTGTAATATTCCAGAACATTTTTGGTTCCCATCGCTCACATTATTCAGATTACTTGCAAATTTTCACCGATGGCTCAAAGTCCGATGGACATGTTTTGGGGGGCGGATCGTACATCCCTACTTCGCATATACCAAGCAGTTATTCTCTCTCGAGTAGATTACGGCTGTGTGGTGTACGGCTCTGCTCGCCCTTCTGTTTTGCGAAGACTAGATACCGTCCACCACTCTGCTTTGCGTATTTGCTCTGGTGCATTCCGTACATCTCCGGTGGAAAGCCTCTATGTAATATGTCATCAGCTACCCCTTTGTCTAAGGCGAAAGAAATTGTCTGCCCAATACTATTTTCAAACTAAGTGTGCTCTAACACATCCCCTAAACCAATCAACACTGCCAGTTGGTCTTCGTCGGCTTTATAATGCACGTCCCTCTCACATCCTCCCATTTTGTGAGAGAGCAAAATCGCTTCTACGAGATTCGGACTTTGAGGATGTTCAAATTAAAACTGTTAACTATCTTAGATTCCCACCGTGGGATGTCCCACAGTTCTCCTTCTTGAATCCCTTCACGGGATTTGATAAATCCTCAACTGCTCATGTTGTTCTACAACAATTATTTTTATATCATCGTTATCAATATTCTAATTTTACACCCATTTTCACGGATGGTTCAAAATCAGATGGATATGCTGGTTGTGGAATCGTACTTCCAACTGATACACTAAGCCATCGTCTACACAATTGTTGTTCAGTATTTACTGCTGAGCTGGTTGCTATTTCTTGTGCTCTTAAGAAAATTTCGCTTTCCTCTCAGAGTAAATTTATTATTTACACAGATAGCAAGAGTGCGTTAGAGGCACTCTCCCATTACCACGATCAAATGCATCCAATAGCTGTGCAAATTCTGTTCACTTTGCACACCTTACAAAATGAAGATTTTGATATCCTTTTTTGTTGGGTCCCGAGCCATGTAGGAATTCATGGCAACAAATTGGCGGATTCGGCTGCGAAATCTGCAATAACACTATTGAACCAAAGAATTCCATACAGTGATATTAGGAGTAGTTTAATTAAGCATATCCATTTCAGCTGGCAAAACATATGGGATCTTCAGATCCAGAATAAACTTTATTCTGTCAAACCAACTATTGGATTGTGGCCTAATCACCCTATACGGGAAGTCGATGTCAAATTGACTCGCCTCCGTATAGGGCACACTCGCTACACGCATAAACACCTTATTTTCGGCGATGCGGCTCCGAAGTGCTCTACATGTCGTGTGGAGTTTTCCATTAAACATATTTTAATTGAGTGCCCGTCTTTTAATTCATCTCGTTTACACTTTTTTAACTCATCGTCATTAACACTACAGGACCTTTTAGGTGAAAAATTCCATCCAAACATTTTAAAATTTTTAAAATCCATTGACATTTACAGTTGTATTTAATTTTTTTCTTCGGTTCAATCTTGACTTCTATATTACATCATGGTAATGCATTTTTAGCATCTTTGTTTCATTTACTTTTTTTAGCTTGGACGTGTTTGAACTTTTATTTTGGTATTTATATATTGATAACTTTCTACTTTTATTTCTATCATGTGTGCTTTTAAAATTCGAGCTATAACTATACCTTTTGCTTGGCGCAGTAAGATCAGATATGGTTATTGCGCCAAAAAACCCTAATCAACCAACCAACCAACCAACCGATGGACATGTTGGTTGCGGTATTGTCTTTGATAACAATACAATCAGTTACCGCCTTGATACGCTATTTTCTGTCTTGTCCTCTGAGTTAGTGGCGATCTTCTTTGCTCTTCAAAAAATTTCCGTCTCCCCTGAAAGGAAATTTTGTATATATACTGACAGTATGAGCTCTCTTGTGGCTCTTTCAAATTTTCATAATGGAATTCATCCGGTTGCCTTGGAAATTTTAAATCTTTTAAGGATCTTAAAAGACAGGAACTATGACATATTACTCTGCTGGGTTCCGAGTCATGTCGGAATTGGTGGAAATGAGATGGCAGATGCCGCTACGAAAGAAGCGACTTCCTTCCTCAGACGAGATATACCACAGAATGATGCAAAAAATATTTTTGAGCGACACTTATTTACAATGTGGCAAGAGTCATGGGATCATCGAGTCAGTAATAAACTATATTTTATAAAACCTAAAATTTCATTGTGGCCTTGTCTCCAAGTGCGTGAGTTTGACGTCAAATTGACTAGACTCCGAATCGGTCACACCCGCCTAACTCATAGGCATCTTTTACTTGGTGAAAGAACTCCTATTTGCTGAAGTTGCTCAGTAACTTTAACTGTTGCTCATATTTTAATCGAATGCCCAGACTATAATTTTCATCGTAAGCGCTATTTTAATTGCTCATCTTTAGATATACGAATGCTGTTAGGCGAACATCCTCATCAAAATGTTTTTAAATTCTTAAAAGCTGTTGGATTTTATCATTTTATCTAAAATATTTGAATTAAAATATATTTGTAGCATTTACTTCTTGCTTTTTAATGGTAACATACACACAACTATATTAAACATTTGTTAATATAATTTCATATTTAATCATAATTTTATTTACAAAAGCATTTTTAATATATACCAAAAGGTTGGCGCGGTATGGCCAGAATTGGCTTTTGCGCCAAAAAAATCCACAAATCCATTCATCCTACCCAATTTTTGTAAAAAACTTTTTATCATCTCGTACTTTCCGAGTTCACATGGGGACATTTTATTCTGATCCTTTTGTTCAAGCTTAGGGTGTTCCACAAGGGAGCGTCCTCAGTGTCACACTTTTTATCATGCAATTTAGCGACATATTAAATCAGTTACCACCATCAATCCAAGAAAATTTATACTTTGACGATCTTCAAATTTCTTGTCAAGGCTGTAATATGCATTTAATTGCGAGGCAATTGCAAAATGCAGTTTCGAAATTGGTTAATTGGTGTGATAAAAAGGGACACTCTCTGTCTGCCGAAAAGAATCGATGTGTCCATTTTTGCAGAAAGCGAATTATTCATCCTGATCCATCAATTTTTATTCGTAATGATACAATTCCTGTTGCCTATCAGGTGAAATTTTTGGGAGTGTTTTTTGACCGGAAACTTACTTTTCTTCCTCATATCACACAACTGAGGAAGAGATGCGAGAAATCGCTTAACATACTTAAGGTACTCTCTCGTACGTCTTGGGGTGCCGATCGTACCTTCTTACTACGTATATAGCAAGCCATAATATTGTCTAGAATTGATTACAGATGTTTAGTATATGGCTCAGCCAATTCTGCTACACTACGCCTGTTAGATACGGTGCATCATTCTGCCCTACGAATTTGTTCAGGGGCTTTTTGGACATCACCAGTAGAGAGCCTTTATGTTAAATGTCACCAAATGCCTTTGCATTTGCGACGGAAAAAAACTGTCCTTGCAGTATTATTATCGAGCTAAGTTTCTACTCAATCATTCGATTATTCATATTCAACTGTTACATTTTAAAACAGTGATACAAGAAATTTACTTTTAAACTCCATTTAACATGCTATAAATGTTTAAACCATTTGTCTGGTGCAGTTTAGCCAGGATATGGCTCTTGCTCCAATAACACCCAATACACAACACAACACCTATTATTCATATGACCATTCCTGTTACTGTTCAAAGAGTATATAATGCTCGGCCTTCTCACATTCTTCCGTTTTGTGAGAGAGTCGAAAGTGAAATCCAGAACTCCAGGCTTGAATTTCCTGATATTCTGTCAATTGATTTTAATGCATTTTCTCCTTGGGAGACACCCCAGTTTTCCTTTTTGAACTCTTTCTTGGATTTCAATAAAACTACGACTGCTCCAGTAATCTTCCAACAACTTTTTAGTTCTCATCGCTATCAGTATGCCTCATATTTTCCAGTATTTACCGATGGTTCTAAATCAGGCGGACATGTTGGCTGTGGTGTCATATTTGGTGACGAGATACACAGTTTCCGCCTGCATACATCATTTTCAGTTCTGACTGCTGAACTAATGGCGATTTTCTTTGCTTTAAAGAGGATTTCGCTCTCCTCTCAATATCAGTGCTGTATATATGCGGACAGCATGAGTTCTTTAGAAACATTCCATCATTTGAATTTTCATACTCATCCTATCGCTATTAGAATTTTGGAACTTTGGCAGACTCTCCAACTTCAGGGTTGGTGGGTGAAGAACATCACCCAAACATTTTTAAATTTTTAAAAACCATTGGCTTTTACATACGTATTTAGCTATATTTTTTGCTATTTATTCGCCATTTATTCATTGAATTTTTTTACATTTTTTTTTTTTTTTTTTTTTTTTTTTTTTTGCGAAAACCATTTTTGAAACTCTTATTTGAAAATTTTAAACTTTTGAAAACATTTTATATCCTCTGAATATGTGCACTTTTACTGTATTTAAGACATTTTAAGGTTTGATTCTTTACATCTTGTAGAATTTCAAACCATATGCTTGGCGCAGTTTGGCCAGACATGGCTCTTGCGCCAAAAAAATCCAAACAACCAAACCAAACCAACTTCAGGGTTATAACATTTTACTCTGTTGGATCCCTGCTCATGTTAGAATTGAAGGGAATGAAGAGGCAGATCACATTGCTAAAACTGCCTCTTCCTTCTTACAAAACGAACTCCCTTATTAGAGATATTCTCTCTGGCAGGTGACATGGGATCACCAGATTCGAAATAAATTGCATCTTACTAAGCCATTTATTGGATTGTGGCCAGTTTTGCCTGTACGAGAGGCGGATGTCATTCTGACCCGCCTCCGTATAGGGCACACTCGACTTACTCACAAACATCTGCTATTTGGAGAGAATGCTCCAAAGTGTTCCACATGCCATACGGAATTAAGTGTTTATCATATTTTAATAGAAAGTACGAACTATAATTTATATCGCTCTCGCTACTTTAATTCATCTCAGGTAACTCTTTCAGCTTTGCTGGGAGAGAAACACCATCCAAAAATTTTTAACTTTTTAAAAGACATCGGCCTTTTAACGAACATTTAACTATTTTATGGACGTTTGGAATTTTATAATTTAAATCTTTTATATTTCAGCTGTTTTATATTATAACTTGTTCAGTAATTGAATTTTAAGAATATTTTTATCACATGTATGGCGCAGTATAGCTAAGAATGGCTCTTGTGCCAAAACAATTCAAAACAACCAACCAACTGATACTTTTATTCAGGCTGAGGGTGTTTCTTAAGGGAGTGTCCTAAGCGTAACACTTTTTATCCTCCATTTTAGTGAGATTTTAAATATTTTGCCACCGTCTGTGAGCGGGACGTTATATGTCGATGACTTGCAGATTTCTTGTCAAGGGTGTAACATTCATTTAATTGAGCGGCAGTTACAAAATGCTATAAATAAATTGCTGAGTTGGTGCGATGAGAATGGACACAAACTTTCAGCTGAAAAGAGTAAGTGTGTCCATTTTTGTAGAAAACGGAACATTCATCCAGCTCCCAATCTGTCAATAAGAAATATTACTATTCCAGTTATTGATGAAATGCGGTTTTCAGGGTTGGTTTTCGATAGGAAACTTACTTTTCTCCCGCATGTCTCTCAATTGCGGTAGAAGTGCGAAAAGTCCTTAAATATCCTCAAGGTCCTCTCTTGTACATCTTGGGGTGCTGATCGTACATCCCTCCTTCGCATCTACAATGTTGTTATTGTATCTCGCATTGATTATGCATGTATGGTTTATGGTTCTGCCCGACCATCTTTCTTGCGCAGATTGGATACAATACATCATTCAGCTCTAAGAATTTGCTCTGTGGCTTTCCGCACTTCAACCGCCTCAGGGGCTCACCTTCTTTAGGTGAGTACGGGTGTCCCAACCCCGAGGTACCCAGGGATCTTTACTCCCTTTCGGTTTAATCTCCTCTCCGCCTTCTGCTTTTGGCTGTCTTTTTTCTTTCCCTCGAGGGTAGGCGAGGGAGCTCTCCATGAGAAGCTGTCGCCAATCTGTTTGCTTCTTGCTTCTCATGGACAGCAAATACCCCCACGTGTTTGCCGTGCGTGGCGACCCATTAGACGGGTGGTACATTTCGGTCTCCGGTGTACAAATCGGCAGGTATCCCAGCCACTTGGCTGGTCTGCTTAAGGGGATCAAGCAAAGGGGTCATCTTCTGGGGCTCTGCGTTAAGGGTGGTAGACGTTCCTGGAAGTGGCCCTTAGCGTATAAGTTCCGACTAGTGCCAAGGTGGATACTGAGGCTGGGAATTTCCAGAGCCAGCAATTGCCTTCCCTTGTTGGGCTCCGTGGTGGGCGGTGCCGTCGGGGTTCGAATTTGAATTCCTCCTTGTATGGGTTTTTTCACTAGCGTCACAGAAGCAACATCGAGTTCACGTTATTTTATTATGCATATAGATGAATCTTTTCACTCAATTTCTCCGTTTCTTGTTCATAAATTGATCCTTTCTTCTATTGGCGAAGTATCAGATATAAAAAAAATGCGTTCAGGTGATTTACTTATACAAACGAAATCCAAACAGCAAGCAGACAATCTTAGTAAGATGACTGCTTTAGGCTCTTTGCCAGTAAAAATATCTCTTCATAAGACATTAAATTTCTCACGTGCGGTAATTTCGGAACAATCTCTTGTGCAAAACTCTGATGCAGAATTAGTGGAAGAGTTACGATCCCAGGGGATCTGTGCCGCTCGTCGAATTCATGTTCGAAGGGACGGACGATTAATACCCACAAAACATGTTGTTGTCACTTTTGAGACACCTATTCTCCCAAAATTTATACGTGCTGGATATTTAAGATGCAACATCCGCCCATACGTACCTAATCCTCTGAGATGTTATCAGTGTCAGAGATATGGACATTCCCGACAATCATGTCGTGGTACAACGGTATGCGGTAAATGCTCTTCATTTGATCATGAAACTAATGCCTGCGATTCAGAAACACTGAAATGTCCAAACTGCGAATGCGCTCATGAAGCATCTTCTAAATTTTGCCCTAAATGGCAAATAGAGAAAGAAATTTTGGCCATTAAAATTAAAAATAACATATCCTTTAGAGAAGCCCGCCAAATACCAAGTCTGGTACATCGTACTCCTCTCTTTTAAAATCGAAATCAGAAAACACTAATGCTAGTTCAACTCAAACCGAAGAATTGTTAACGAAGGCCGTTTGCCCTCCCCTCAAAAAATTACAACCTTTAAAAACGAATACAATACCAACGAAAAAAATTTCGACTAAACCTACATATTATGTGTCCAAATTTGCAATGCCTCAAGATACTTGTCTTCCTTCATCTGTTGCAGTTACTGCCACTCATACAGACTCTGAGGCTTTAAACAATAACAAACCGACAAAAGAAAGAAAAAAATTAAAATCTACTGAAATCAGCAATCCACCTACTTCCGATGAACTTTTATCGATTAATCCATCCTCGTCGGACCTATCTGAAATGGATATGGACTCTTCTACTCAACCCGGCGATGTTACTGCAGGCAAACTTAAGAAAAAATTGCTCTGTAAGCGTTAACTTTTATGTACACACTTATTTCTTTTAACTGTCGTGGCTTTCGCAATAAAACGCACCAAATTAAGGACTTTTTCAACAATTATCACCCTGTCTGCATGGCATTACAAGAGACTTACTTAAAACGAAACGATGCTGTAAAAATTAAACGCTATAGTTTGATTCGAAGCGATAGTAACTCTGATAGAGCCTCTGGTGGTGTTGCTCTTCTCGTATCTCATAACTATCCCTCATCTGTAGTTACACTTCATACACAATTGCAAGCTGTTGCGGTTCGTATTGCGATTCCGCGTCTGATTACAGTCTGTTCTCTTTACTTACCTCCTAATTCCGCCATTGATAAACATAAACTTGATAGATTAGTTGCTGAATTGCCTACACCTTTCATAATAATTGGTGATTTTAACGCTCATAGTCCTGTTTGGGGTAGTAATAGCACGAATCCTCGTGGAAGACAAATTGAAGAATTTATTACTGACCACTGTCTTTGTCTTTTGAATAATGGTGACCATACCCATTTTCATTTAGGTAGCAAAACTTTCCATTGCCTAGATCTTGCTCTCTGTTCAGCTCCTATTGCTCCGTTTTTCACTTTTCGAGTAGGAAACGATTTATGTGAAAGTGATCATTTCCCAATTTTCCTCACTCAAAATAATATACCTGTCACAGTTACGCAACGACCTAAACGTTATATTTTTGATAAAGCTGATTGGATCAGCTTCGCTAACAGAGCCAAAATAACAAAGGACATGGTAGAACACCCAGATATTGATGTTTTTGTTGATAATGTGACTTCCTCAATACTCCGAGCAGCAGATGAAACTATACCAAAATCTAGTACTGCTTATCCTAAATTTCGGAAACCTTGGTGGAACAGCCAATGCACAAAAACACGCAGGAATCAACAAAATGCATGGAATAAGTTTCGAAGGCGGCCTTCTACGACAAATTTTGTTTTATTTCAAAGAGCTAAAGCTATAGCCAGGCGTACTCGGCGCCAAGCCCAACGAAGTTCCTGGATTCAACTGACATCAAATATAAATTCTTCTATCTCAGCAACAGAAATGTGGAATCTAGTAAAAAAGGCGTGTGGAATTTATTCTGAACATCCTGTATCCTATTTAAAAGTGAATGATCAGGAAATATGTGACTTACAGGAAATGGCTAATATTTTGGCAGAAACATTTGCATCTGTATGCGCAGCACAGAACTATACAGAACCATTCCTCTCATATAAGAATAAAACAGAAAAAATTACCCTTCGTTTTCATACAAAAAAGATTCTCTCGTATAATGTTGATTTAACTATGGAAGAATTACGTAAATCATTGTCCACAACTAAGCAAACTCCACCAGGTCCTGATGGCATCACATACTCCATGATCTCACATTTGTCAGATGACTGCCTTGGAAATATTTTATATATGTTTAATAGAATATGGACAGAGCATTATTTTCCATCAAAATGGAAATATGCCACTATCATTCCAATATTGAATCCTAATAAAGATCCTTTGAACCCCCTCAACTACCGTCCAATTGCATTGACCAGCTGCATGTGTAAACTCCTTGAAAAGATTGTAAATGCACGTTTGACCTATGAAATGGTGAAATGCATCCATTCTTTTCTAAAACAGAGTGGTTTCCGCAAAGGTCGCTGCACAACAGATAATCTGATGTTATTGGAAAGTGCCATTCGTACAGCCTTTCTCAGACGCCATCATCTGGTCTCGATTTTTTTTTGATATAGAAAAGGCGTATGATAGAGCATGGCGATATGGGGTTTTAACCCTCCAAGCGGCGGAGACGTCTTTTTCTGGAAGGCACAAACCCTCCGAAACGGGCGTAACCGTGTTTTTTCGTTCTGTTCAGTTGTTTCCGAGACGGGCGCAAACGGTTTTTTCCTACTTTCAGTTGAAGCGTCGAAAAGGGCGAAGACGTGTTTTTTCTTCTGTGCCGTTCCCCTCCGTTAATGACCTTCTTGTCAGTGATAGATTACTTTACGATAACCCCCTAAAGAGAACCGAGTAGAAGCACTTAGCGCTCATAAAAGAATTCCTTTTAGTTAAATGATTTAAGTAGGAAGTATATTTCATGTGATTTTTAGAAACTTATGAGAAAAAAAATCTTCTCACTAAATTTTACTTATCAAAATAATAACTTACGAACACATTCCTTAGTAAAGCAAAATATTTCTAAATAGATTTTTACGTAAAATGTTGCTATTAAACAATTTTAAAATACGTCTAACGCCTTCAAAAGAATGACAAAAATAAAAATAATTTAAATAATTTATTTTATATATTTATTTAACTACTTTGCCTCAAAATTCATGACATGAATACGTTGACAAATTTTCAGTTAAGAAATAAAGACTGTCTGTTAAAATTTGATTTTTGATGTAAAAATGTTTCAATTTTCTTTTTCATTTATTTAAAAATACGGCATAAAGACTTGCAAGGAATTTCATTTTTTAATTTAATTATTTGTGTTTAAATTAATTTATTTTTTGTGTTTTATTTTATTTAATTCGCAGTAATGTAAATTTATATTATGGGTTCCGAATCAAAAGTTATAATATATTTATAATAGCCATATTGTAAAATTCTTTTTTTTTTGTAAATCGCGAGAAACGATAATCACAAAAAAGTTAATTAGAAAACAGCTAGAAAACAAAATAAACAAAAAATTAATATAAACAGCTGGTCCTGGATTTATAAAATTTGGTACATAATTACTTCCTGACCAATAGATAATCACTAATTAGAATCTTTTTTAAATTTCTTATTTCTTATTTATTAAATCTTAATTTAAATTTAATCAAGCAGAAAAGCTTATTGGCAATTGTTGTGTCACATTAAAATTCAAAAGATTAACTTTCCTTAGACAAAATTTTCGTTTTCGGGACAATTTTTATTCAGGTTTTAAAAACAATTCAGAATTTTAGAAGTAATTTGTAACAATTCTTTTTTATAGAAATGAAATTGAAATCAATTTTGTTATTTTACCGTAACTTTCCGGCGTTACTTTCTTCACGTTGAGAAAAAATATCTGCTTTGTTTAAACAGTAACTTCAGTTAAAATTTTTAAGAACTTTTTAATGGCTTATTTGAATAACACGATGTAAGAATCTTTCACATGATATGCCATAATTGATGAAATCAAGAATAACGACATCATTAAGACTTTGATGATGAATGAATGAATATTTTAATGAGCACTTTAAAATATTTAGGAAACTATTTTTTAAATGTGACATATGAGATACTTTATATACATTGCAACTAATCCCAATTTGAAATAATAATTTTCTAAAACTATTTAAAAATGTTTCTACAATTTCAAATGATATCATACTAATAGTTTCAAAATATTTGCAAAGATTAAATTTTGAAAAGAAAAAAAATCTTGCGTTTTAATGACTCATTCTGGAGTGTCATGAAGAAATAGGAATCGTCAGCGCAATGAATATAATCAAATGAACATTAGCTTGAAAATAGAAATAAAATGCTCAATGCAAATTAAGTTTTCACTACTTTATTGAATTTAATTTCGGATTTATACCTGATTCTGTTAGTGATTAATGTATATATTCTATACATTAATCCCTATATTATTTCTGCATTCATTACGTTATTAATAAATCACTGAAATAAGCTGTAGATTTTTGAACAATATATAAATTAAACAAATATTATTTAAATATGAAAAACTTAGTCTCAAAAAGGCACTTTAATTTCTTCAAGATCAGATTCTTTGAATTAGAAAAACATTAAAAAAAATTGTTTGAAGAATCAACCCAAAAATTTTAGTTGAATATTAGTAAAATTAATTTTGAAAGTTGCTTAGTTGCTACAAACATGCTCTTGTTATCATCTCCAATAGCTTTAATTTCGGTTTATATTCTGTTTTGCTTTGATATCATTTAGGAATATGACAAGTACGATATTACTTAATTTGGAACGTTCGATTCATACGCTTGCATATTCTGTAATTCAGAATTTTTAAAAAAATGTGCCTATTTGTTAACTCTGATATTTTCAAAGATAGATTCTAAGACGTATTGTGCTGAAGCGCTGAAAAGTGTTTTCTTGCCAAAAGTGATATTTGATTTAACAACAAAACTGTACTAAACTTGACAAATAACTTTTTATTCATAACAGGTAGAAATATATTAAATGATTTTTTTTAATTATATTTTTAAAAAATCACAATTTATTATTTTTTACAAAGGCGTTTTGATTTCATACAAATATTTAGATAACTAAGGCTATAAGACCTTTACATATAAAATAAATCACGGCTACTACTGTGAGTGAATTGCAATTAATATCGCTTCATATCTCACTAAAAACTGATTTCATCAATTGGAAATTTAAAAAAAAAAATTAGTGAAAAATTTCTTTTCTTTTCTTTCAATATCTTTTGAAAATTGTCTTTCATTTTGAGTTAGAAACAAAAATATCCTATTAATATTAAATGCAAGAACACCTTAAGTGATATTTTCCAACATTTATATAAATTCCAAAAGCTTTAAAATGCAGCTTTGTAAAGTTTGTCAAAGAATTATCGAATCATATGCTTCTCTATGAAAGAGCAACGACATTAATTGGTGTGATGTTTTAATTAAGATGTAAATTTTTCACCTACCTCTCAGTGAAAAAGATATCTTAAATTACGTGTCTAAAAATAAATTTTTGGAAACACAAATTTTGAAAATTATATGCACTCGGAAAAAAGAATATTTATTCACATTAAATATTACTTATATTATATGCAGAAAAAATTTAAATGTGTAGCATGTCATCAGCATTTTTATGTTTCTAAATGCCTTTCTTCTTTTATATATATATACTTTTAAGAAAAAAAAACAATTAATAGCATAGTGTCTTTTGTAAAAATGTTGGAATAATACAGATATGAGATAGTCAATCTAATTATATAAAAAAAAAATTAGTTCACAAATTTAAGACCTCTATGCAAAATATTTCTCCCTTTCAAAGATGTGAATTCATATCGCCGTTTAGTTCGAATTTATATATTGCTAATACGAAAAAAAAGTTGGTGAGTGAAGAATGGAGGGGAGGGAAGTGGTCATCAGTAAGATAAGATAACCAGATAGATTGCAAACCAGTCTCCCCACTGGGTTAATGGGAACCCCGCAGCTGAGAAAGAGGGGAAGTGAAAAATGCTCGTTTATTTTTCGGACACTGTCTTGTGTGAAGCTGATATTTTTTTGAAGCAACCTATTGACGGATGGAGGGAAATTTTTGACAAGCCAACTCAGAATAACTGGGCGCCCGGAGGGTTAAAAGACCTATTTGAGCTTGATTCTCGTGGTAATATGCCTTTGTTTATACAAAAGTTCTTAGAACATCGTTATTTTAGAGTTAGACTGGTAAATACTTATTCTGATGTTTATTGCCAAGAAGAGGGTGTTCCTCAGGGCTCAGTTTTAAGTGTAACCCTATTCATTTTAAAAATTAATAATATTTTATCAGTTTTACCTTCTAGCATACAAAAATCACTTTATGTAGACGATCTTCAGATCTCTTCTGCTGGTAGAGATATGAGATTTATTGAAAGACAGCTGCAAACAGCAATCAATAATATGATAGCGTGGACAAATGAAAACGGCTTTACCTTTTCCACTCAAAAAACGTTTGGTGTTCATTTCTGTAGAAGATTGTTACACCCAGATCCAGAGTTATTCATTCAAAACACACCATTAATCATGCAAAATGAATGCAAATTCCTTGGTGTAATTTTCGACAAAAAATTGACTTTCCTTCCCCATATTACATACTTGAGGAAGACTTGTCTCAAGTCTCTAAATATTTTAAAAGTTCTCTCAAGTACTGCTTGGGGTGCTGATCGCATATGCTTATTACGCATATATAGAAGCATCATTCGTTCCAAATTAGATTATGGGTGTATCGTTTATGGATCCACGCGTGTTTCACACCTCTCAAGACTTAATTATATCCACCATCAGGCTTTAAGACTATGCTCAGGTTCTTTCCGCACATCTCCAATCAAGAGTTTGTATGTGGAAAAGTTTGAGCCATCTTTGACTCATAGAATACATATGCTATCCTTTTGTTTTTATTTTCGAGTTTTATCGACCGAAAATAACCCTTTGAGGAAAATACTTTTGGATCATAGTATGGACAGACTATTCAACACCCGGCCCTCTTGTATTCCTCCTTTGGGATTACGAATTCGTCAATTACTTCCAGATGAATTTCAAGCGCTTGATGTCAGCAGTAATAATTCACATGCAAGCCCCCCATGGATTTGCAATAACATCACCTACTTGAATCCATTTAAGAATCTACATAAAGCGGATGTTTGTGGTTCTGTTTTCAAATCTATATTCTTTTCCCATAGACAAGTATTTCATGATTATCTACCCATTTATACAGATGGCTCTAAATCCGATACAAATACTGGTTGCGCTTTTGTTTGTGAGAATGACATTATAAGTTTTAATCTTCATGATTTCACCTCTGTTTTTACCTCTGAGTTGACAGCGTTGTATATAGCGCTAAAATATCTTTCAGAAAAACATCCAGTAAATATTATTATTTACTCTGATTCTCTAAGTGCATTGGAATCCTTGAATAGTCATATAAATTCCCATGGTCTAATACA
>JAPMOQ010020238.1:0-23630 GCA_026543055.1 Argiope trifasciata | reverse complement strand
ACACACACACACACACACACACACACACACACACACACACACACACATCGCAAGTACACACATATATATACCACTTTATAAAGATATAAAGGGGTTTCAGCATTTAAATGGGTCGTTTGTTAACAGTTTTCTGAGGTCATATTCCACGAACCACAACACACACACATCGTCATACCACGTAACACCACTCACCATCACGTCATTCCATCACAACTTCTCTCCTCCTGACCTTTTTTTTTTGACTTTGAACATAGAGTCCACTAATCAGTACAATACCTATAAAAATTAGCTTTAAATAAATTATAATTGTACATAAGCTATGGGAAGGCAATATTTAATGTCCTAATCCAAATGACGATTTCCACCTAGAAATTTGTCTGGTCATGCTGGTGTCATGGCATAAGAGTAACGAGTTTTCCCCTTAATCGGTGACCTGGGTCCTAGTCCTGGCTCAGGCACGGTTGTTCTCAACCCTGTATTCTATCTACTAGGTGTGTGAAAAAGTCTTTCTATAAAAAGAGGTTGTGAAAGTTAGTGTGTGTGTGTGTCATTCTCATATGAACTAAAATCAGTCCTCTTCCATCCTATGTTCAGGGGTCCTTACCCTCAGAAGCTACTATACCCTTCATTTGAATTGGAGTCCAATCAAAGTAAAATAATCAAAAAACAACATAAGTAATTTAAATACCATCTTTCCCATTCTCGACGCTTTTTTAGTCAACATAATGTAAAAATCATCGATTTATAAATGATTTCGATATTTTGAACATGAAAATTCTGATTATTCGAAAGAGAACTCTCTTAAATAGAAAGCCAAAACGGCTGTGTTTTTTTATTCATATAAATTGTTTTCCAATACTTTAGTTTCGCAAGCAAATTTGGCGGTGATTTTGGTCCCAAATTAACATCTGTGTCATTTGTTTACTTCCCCGAAAGCACGAAACGGCATAAATTTTCATAAAGGGATTATTGCAGTAATGAAAATAGCCTCCCATCACGCTGGAGAAAGATTATTTAAATTGCTGTTATTTATTGGAGCATCTGTGGATTATTTAGAATGGTTTGCCGTTGGATTTACTCATTTACAGAGTATCAGTTTAAATAGTTAAATAGATATAATCAAATAAATCCTGTTCATGAATTGAGGTTAGGTGGAATTTTTTTAACGTTTTTGTATACGAAATACAAAAAGAGAAATTATTGTAATCGATAAAATAATCTGAACTAAAGATTTTGACATATTTCAGTTTTAGATCTCCCTGAAACCGAAAAGCACTTTTTTCGGAATTACCTCTGTCTCTCTAGATAGCTCGAGATTACCTGTCTAGATAGCTCTGGATTACCTATGCCTATTTAGATAGCTCTGGATCACCTTTGTCTATCTATATAGCTCGGTATTACTTATGTCTATCTATGAATCCGATAGCTCAAAAATGTTTAAATTTGAAATGATATTGGTATACACCACATTTGTAGATTTCTGTAAAATTTTCAAAGAAATCTTCACTCAAAAATCATATTTGACCTCATGAGAACAAATAAACAAGATAATTATAAAGTATAAAGCGCTAAATGGGCAAATGTTATGCAGTTTTAAAGAAGCTCTTAATATCCTAAGTGTAGATCCATACCCCGATGTAACCAGATGCCATGCGGAAAATTTGATGGGGCCACCAAAGAGCAACCCCTCAAGCACAAGGGAACAAACTGCACTTGATGATATTGCGGCATAAAGAACGTTTACCACGAGCTCAGTGGCCGAATGGTCAAAAGCACACAATCCAAACATGTAGTTTGCTGGTTCGATGCCATGGCTGTTGCATCCAAAGTATGAATTTTTCGTTTGTTTCCTTATGTTCTCTAAAGTTCTGGACCTTCCCTTATTGTACAAATTAATTTTTCTGGAATATTCTGTTCTTGTATAAAAGCTGATACCCACTAGTATGGGCAACTTCTCGATTTTACACAGTTGCAAGTCGCTACTTTCCTTCAATAAACTTGTTTGTTAGTTTAAACCTGATGGTGTGTTTATTTATATCTTCATGACAGTATTACAATTGTATGTACAACAGTGAATGAAATATCAGAACAAAAGTATTAAAAATTCTAATTCCTTTTTCAAGGCACAGTTGTGAAATAGGGGACTAATTCCAAAGTATTTTTATCGCTTATATAAATATTTTGAAAAGTAATTTATTTTACAAAACAAATAAAAACAATAACGAACCATTTAGAGAAATACATATTGGTACAAAAGAGAATAGGGAAAAAAACATTGCATTTTATATTACATATTAAATTGTGTAACATAAAAATGGCATAAAATACATTATATGAATGTTAACTTTTTAAATTAGAAGAGAGCTAAATACAAAAAATTTGACAAAATGTTCCAATTAAAAGATTTAATGACTAGAATTTTTATGATTTCTTCAATTTCAAGAGGTACCCAATTTTTCGGCCATCTGAGTCTGTGTTCTCCCTGTTCGGGTTTGAAGTCCAGTAATTTATCCACTCTACAAAAATGACCACCGATGTTTAGTGATAGTTACTGGCTTATTAGATGTTGGCGGAATTGTGCCAATACGTAGGTTGAATTTTGCCAAGTCCCTATAGTGCACACGCTTTGATCACGTAATTTACATATCCTTTTTCGGTACCACACTGACAAATCAAACTTTGGTCAAAGAAACGACTTTGATGCACAGAGAATACACCAGGACCAGTGTATAGCAATGTATACATACCAGTGTATAAATCCCCCTATATTCGGTTAACCGAAACGTTATTAAAATGTTGATAAGTTGTTAATCCCTTGATGGAATAATTCCATTTCTCCTGCCAATCTTTAAACTCAATTCCACAATTTATCTGTTTTTTTCACTGAAAATTCTTACTTCTAAATAATACATGATTTGTAACAAGAGTAATAAAGGAAAAAAATAAATTAAACTGCATATAATAAATCGAAACTTATTTCTTAGTTACAACATTAAAATTAAAGGGATTTTAATTATTTTGAACAGTAGTAAGGAACAACTCAACTTGTTTTTTCAATTTTATACGAGATTTTGTAGGAAGTCATTAGCTTTTCAAATCAAATAGCTGTTTTAAGTTATATTATTATTGTAACATAAGTTATTATTATAATTATATAAGTTACATTTTATTGGCAATTATTTCTAATATTTTATTGTGTATTATATTCAATCACCTGATAGAATGGAGGCAAATTTTATTTAAAAAAGTGAAATAATTGTTGATGGTTATGCAGTTCTACTATTAAAAAATAATAATTTACAAAAAAATGTCCTATTAAAGTTCTATGTCCTTTTAAAGTTTTTTTCCTTATATTAGCCAAATTCTTTGTATTAAATTAAGCATAAGTTTTAAAACCTTTCTTCATTCATGAAGAAGAAAGCTTTTGTAGGGACATTAACGGTAATTTTTTAAACTTTATATAAATGTTTAATTTTTAGTTTAAGCCTTTTTGTGTACCGGAGTCCTAGCCTAAGGGCAGCGCCTCTTCCTCGAGATCTAGGCGTCCCGGATTCGAGTCTTGGTTTAAAAATGGTTGCTCTACCCTCTGTGTTCTATTTGTGAGGTGGGTGAATGACCCTCTCCCCCCTTGTGAAAAAGGATTGTGCAAGCGAGTGTGTGTTTTTGTCTTTTTCATACGAACTAGAAGTCAGACTTCTGTCCACGGGTGTTCAGGAGTTTATACCCTCAGAAGCTACTACGCAAAAATTTGGTTCAAAATAGTCACAAGAACAACAACAGCAAGTCTTTTGAATTCAATATTTTCAATCCCGATGCAATTTCAGTGGATCCGATTTTTATATTCTCTTTTTTTGTATTTTAAAAGAATGAAAAGAAATGTTCTTCCAAAACAAATAATACGTTAAGAAACTTTTATTAAAAGAAGTTTGAAAATTTTTAGCATCTAACGAAGGAGAACGGATCAAGAAATATATCATCAAATTCATCTAATTTAATATCCAGAATGAATACCCCATTGTGTTTTCTCAAACGGAAGAATTAAGCTGTATATCAAAGAAAGATCTAGATTTTTAACATTTGGATTCTGACATGCACTTCCTCTTTCAGAAGTCTATTGTTTCGCTTAAATGCAATTCCAATAAAACTCTTAAAAATCTGATCAAGACTCTGAGCTTCTCAGTACTATATTCTAGAAAACAATGTGATGCTAAAATTATTCTAAAACATGCATAAATGTTCGAAATGAATGCTTTCAGCCATTTTCAATTCAATTCAATCACCAAGAACAAAAGAATAAAAAAAAATATTCATTGAACTTTTCTTCAAGAATGACTTTAGGTTAAAATAAACTGATTTATATGATGTGTTGAATGGTTTACTAGGAATTTGGGTTTGGAAATTGTTAAGATATAGTTTGACTCAATATATTTTTTTCTCTTTAGATTATGTGTTTCGAATATGAAATCGATTTGAAAGACTGATTTCTTTGTGAAATAGCTTCAGAAGACCACGTAAATGTCTTTATTCATAAGATTTATTGAAATCTATTCAGCATTATAATGCCAAGAAACTCTCTTGTTTATAGTCAGCATTGCAATGGACTAACAAATAGCTAACAGTTTCTGGAATTTTATAGCACAATTCCATGAAAAAAATGTATGACATACAATCTGAATGTTTCCATTAATTCCGAATAAAAATTATTGCAATTCAGCGAAACTGAACCACAGTAGCTATTATTTGATTCTTTATTGTATTTAATGCTATTTTCTGCTTCTTTTTAATTTTTACTATTAAAAAAGACTTTTCAGCATTAAGTCGAAATAATAAATATTTGAAGAAAAAGAAAAGCGTCTAAGAATGAACGAAAACCAATATTGTTCCTTTAAAGATTATTTTGTAAATGTTTGATTTCAAAATGACTTTGTGAAAACCAATTAATTTTTCTTTTTTCAATATTATAATTAATTAAATTTAACTGATATTAAAATTGTCCTTATAACCAAATCGGTTTAAAGAAATTTAATTCTTCTCAAGTTTCACTTGGTTTATTTTCATTCGGTTTACTTGGCTATGTTATTTGTCTTCATTGAAAATGAAATATAGTTTATGAATATATAATTTTAAAATTTTATTAATCATTTCTGAAAATTAAGCATATTATTTTTATGATTGAAATTTTACTGAAATTATCAATGTATTGAATCCTAAGTTAACAAATTTAATAATGATAATATACGTCAGAGTTAAATGCTTTTTTTCTGATACTTTTTATATCTGAAAGTCAGGTATCCTTTTTTATTAATTTTTTTCTTCTGATTTCTGAAAATTAAACCAGTCTAAATATTAATTTCCAAAATTGTTAAAATTTTTAAAAATTTTTAGATTTTCTGATAAAACTGACTTAATTAGAACCTAGAAGTTCCCCGATCTATGAATAACTTATTAATTAACTCATAATCATTGAATAAAATTAATAAATTCTTTTATTATAACTAAAAAGAAAAAAAAGTTCTTATAAAACTTCTATTTTTTTATATCAACATCTGCCGGCGAAATTCTTTTTTAACGGCAGATGTTCGTTTTATGTCCATTCGAAACATTTGTTTATTTACGAATAAAAGAACCAATCAGCAAATCAGGAAGCAGAAGCAATCTTAATAAAAGAACAGGATGCACCTGCTTTATTCTGGAAAATTATGCATTCTGATCGATCGTTATTCGTAAAGAGGGTTTTTAAACATTTAGTATTCTTCTTCAGGGAATAAACAGGAAAGTTCCATCACCATCATTAAAAGACAACTAAATTATTAACATCGAATCGAAGTTGCAGTTAACTCCCACCATTACGGGGAAAGAAAACGGATAAATAAATGATAAAAAAAACTCACGCATATCAGTTTAAATATTGATCGAAAGGAAAAGTAACAATGAAAATAACAAATTCGCGTGTCGGTAGCGATCTGCTTTTAATCAACTGGGTCATGCTCTATAAGAAATTCCAATTTCATTGTCCGGACACTTAAACAACTTCCAGGGATTCGTGATTCTGCCGTATACGTGAAATGAATATTGACACCTTCGAATGGAATCAATATCGTATCCGTTATCTGTTTTGTGACTGGTGTTAAAAGATTTACGGTTCTTGATCTTCTTGGAAAGTTTTGTTAAAACTTTCGGCTGCTATGCAACTCTTATGATGACCACTTGAATTCAATAAAAGGGGACGTCGTAAAAGTCTAAGAGAAATTCTGAGAGAAAAAAAATATTAATACATTGATATCTCTATGAAAGCTTCTATGAGAAACTTTTATCGTTCAGAAGTAAAAGTATTTTCTTAATAATTGTATTCACAGAAAAGTTAATTACTTTGAATTGTTCGATAGAATATTTTCAATATTAACCATTAACCTGAACATGTGTTTCTGTTCTAAGAGAAAAATGCACGAATGGATTTTGATAGAAAAATTCTCTTGATCCCTGCTTTAAGTTCTTATGGAAATTATATCTCGCGAAATGGATAGACCAAGGGCTTGGGACGATTACAGATTTGGGAAGTATGATTCAGAATCTGAATATGATTGGCAAGACCTTTTTAAAAGTAAGATGTTTAATACTATATTCATTTTATTTTCGAATGGCATTTAAATATGGCCTTTTCCATATTTAAAGGAAAATTTCATTCCTTATCCAAATTTTAATTTTCAGTTTCAGTTAAAAATTTTGAAAATATTAAATCTTGAATATTATTATATCAAATGTTACAAATACTTTCCGAAGAGTAAAAATGCATTTTAAACAATTTTTTATAAATGCAAATATATATATCAAAAAATTTGTAAAGAGGTCATTTAAAAATTAAAATATTTTTGAATGTTTTTGAAAATTTTCTGTATTTACGTTTTGGGTAGTAATTTTTGATAAAATTTGTTGGAATTTTTTAAAAATAATAAATTTGTTTTTTTAGTGGAAATCGCTTCTAATAATAAAGAAAAATGAATGTGCTTATTTATGCATTAGTGTTTTACAAGACAGACAGTTTGATAAGCTGCCAATGCAACTTAAGAATGAGCATAAACTTGAGTCTTTTCATCTTTAAGTTACTGAGTTTACATGCAAACAAATATTAAAATAAATATTACCTGTTCTAAATGGATGGATTTTAAATAAATCTGGTCGTTATAAATAGGATAGAATAAATTTTTCTTTGTCAGTTATTGATATTTTTCTTCTTCTAAAAATGCATTGTATCTCATCTTATTACACGGAACATTAAAAAATCCCATAAAAATAAAAATGTTCGTCGCTAATTCCCTAAATGGGGCGAAAGTATACTGAAGAATATCACTATTTAAAAAAATTTAGTACGAAAATTATATTTGAAATCCAAGAACAATATTTCAGTTAACATTTCTGGTCACTCAATTTTACATATTTAAACAGAATTTCGTTTGGAATTATGAATAAAAAAGAATATCTTTCTGGTTCTGATGCTCTCTTAAACAATTATTTTTATCAGTTCTCTCGTTCTATCTGTTTCTATTAGATCATTCTATATACGACGAGACATGAATTCAGTGTCTTTTCCTGTTTAGAAATTTATTTTTATTTATAAATCCAAAATTGTATTTATTTTTGATTATTAAAAATAAAAACAGACGAAAGACTTTTTGAAAGGAAACTACTGGATAATTTAAGTTCTGTTTTAAAAATTAGCCCTTTTTTACAATCTCGTATTCGTAGTATAGAGAAAAGATAGTAATTTTCAAAAACTTCGAACTCGAGATTTTGACAAATCTTCACATTTGAGATCTTCTTGTGTTAAAAAAAAAGACATTTACGACTCATATTATGAACTAATTTTATTAGCATTTTTCCAATTGCAATAGAATGACGATGATATTTAATGTTTTTTTTTTACTTCCGTGATATGTAGTTTAGAGAAAGTATAAAAATCGTCAAAACATTTGAACTCGAGAGTTTGAGAAATCTCGTCGTTTTAGACCTTCTCGAGCTCAAAAAACACATTTTTTGAAAAATGTTTATCGATCTGTCTGTGATGAAGATTGTCAAAAATGATGTGAGCTGAAAAATTGAAATTTAGTATACGGTCATTACAATAAATTTTCAGACTATCAAATTTTGAATAAATTTTGTTAGAAAATCCCCTATCATGAATATAAGTTACGATGATGACCACAAAACAAAGACATCTGGATAGATTAGTTTCGATGCACAGATTTTACATCTGCAGTGTAGACACTTGTCAAATTTTGAATCAAATCCAATAAACCTGTTGATCGGTAATTCGAAAACGCAATGGCTTAAATATATCAAGATTGGTATGGGAATTAGTGACTGACTATAAGTGTAGTTTGTGTCAAATTTTTATTTCAATCGATTGAGGAAAACATGTCTAAAACACAAATTCCGTTTTGGGATACTATTAACCGCATGCTAGAGATTAACCGCAAAATAACTCGCCAAGCATGATAAGATATATTCAGTAAAAGTACCAAATTCACACCAAAAGTTAACATTTCATAACTTGTTTAAAAATGTCACATAAGGTGTTCTCTTGCATGATAAGTTTATTATAGAAAATGCGAGAACTGTTTTGGAAGATCACTACTATTGAATATGACTCACTTCAGGTCAATCGGAGTTTAACCTCCTGTTTCGCCAAGTTGGCGTTTTTGAAAAGTGCGCCAAGCATGGGGGTTAAATTACGACCGAGCCCTAATTTCTGTGCCAGAATTTTTACCATATTAAAGTAATTAAATTCAAACCCGTACCATTATACATAATATGTTTATGTGGTTAAATTAGAAAACTTTTTAAACTTCAAATTGTAGCAAATATTTAACCGTTCTATTTTAGAATTCTTATGGCCATTTTGTTCAATGTATTTACACTGAATCTATAATCTCATATAAAACTTCAGTTTTGTTGTAAAAATACAAAATATAAATTTTAAATAATTCAGTTATATTGTAAAGAAACTTGTTCTGACTTGGCGAGGACTGAACGGCTCAGTGGTAAAAAAAGTGACTTTACTTAAATTTTGCGACTGTACTTCTATACTACTCTATATCTACTACTAAATATCTACTTTACCTACGACTCTATATCTACTGTATCTACTACTTTATATCTACTCTATCTATTGCTAAATATCTACTCTATCTACTACTTTATATCTACTCTATCAACTACTTTATATCTACTCTATCAACTACTTTATATCTACTCTATCTACTCTATCTACTACTCTATATCTGCTACTAAATATGTAATCTATCTACTACTCTATATCTACTACTAAATACCTACTCTATATAGGACGCCAACATACAAAGATACATATTACAGAACAAAAGAAAAAGCTGACACAAATGTAACTTTGCTTTAATTATACGATAAAATAGAGGGTACTGCCAAATCTCTACAAAGAAAAGTTAAATTGAAACTGGAATTAAAAAAAAGTAAATTCTGAAGCAAGAGTTTATACAAAATGCCAAATAAATAGGAAATTACTATCACGAAAAAAAAAAAAAAAAAAAAAAGCCAATATTCGGCCTCAAGGGAAAAAAAAAAAACCGAAATGGTAAATAGACTCAAAAGTCGATCTGTTCCTCTAACCTTTTGCTGTCAGACGAAATGATTCTCGAAAAGTTGAACATCCTTCTGTGGCGGGTGAAAATGGTCCGAATTCAAGATCATTGAACCGAGGTTAACGATCATCGAAAGAACTTGGAACAACACTAAACAAAAGCAGCTGGCAATGCATATTTTTATTACTTCGTGGTATTGGTATGTATATCTGACACATACGTCCATCACTTTTGTTGATACAGAATATAAGAATATGATAGATGTAGGATAAAAGTTTTAGCCAGAATTAAAAAAAAAATGAATACTTGAAATCTGATTGTACAACACAATGCGACCGAATCGCTTTCTACTTTTTTTGTAATAAATTTTGCTTGAATAATTGTATTAAATTCAGTAGGGTTTGAATAACAGTGGTGTCTATATTTTGGTTTTTAGCGCAATAATTCATTTTGGAAAATTTACTTTTTATCGAATTTATCTATTACATAATAACTATAAAGATTTATAATCGTATGATTACTAAACCAAATGTACTCTTTTTCAATTTTAATTTCATTTTATATGAAAAAAAGAGAAATGTCAAGTAATTCAAATCCAAGATTTTGATTCTTCATATTTTAAAATTTCCTCGGAGTCTGAAAAACACTTTTTTTTTGAAATTGTGGCTATCTGTTTGGGAGCTCAAAAAATTGCTTTGAAATGGAAGAACGAAATTATGTATTAGGTGCAATTTGTGTATTTCTATTGAATTTTGGACGAAATCTTTTTACACAGCTTTGCCAATCTTTTCCAGAACAAGTGAATTAGATAAATATATAACCTAATGGGTTAGTTGTATGAAATTTTGTATACACTTTTAGGCTCTATCCTTCCAGGGATAGATTGTTTATACCTTGGTTTAGTTTAGTTATGCAACTATTTCGTTTGAAAGTAACACAAGAGCGATTTTGGGACGGGCCTCGTAACTTTCAACCGCGGTCAGATGATGAGGACGACACCTGAGCTGGCATCTCCTCTCCACACCACACTAGCTAGAAACCATTTTGCCACAACTGATTTAACGTACACCAGGCCTACTTACAAGACGGCTCTTCGATGGAATCGGGTCTCGAACCTGAAACTCCCCGGTTCTGAAGCCGACTCAGTTCATGTAGATATTCACTTTCATTATTTAAAGGGACAATATAATTTTCTTACGTATAATTTAAAACATTTTACAATAATTTCTGCAAAAACCATAGTTTCTGTTTTCAAATTCTTTTACTAAATGAAAGTCTACTATTCTAACAGACTTCTGATATAATATCTACTATAATACTTAAATGCAATAAAAAATTTTACAACTAATTTACGATAAATAACATGAAATATAAGTCACATTAGATGTACTTATTTCATCATATAAGTACATCTAGTTATCATATAAGTACATACATCGTATTTATCATATAAGTGTACTTATTTTATCACATAAGTACATCTAATAGGACTTATAATGAACATATACATCTAATATGGACTAATAACATCTAATAGGAATATTATTTAATATAAACATCTAATATGAGTATTGATTAATGCAAACATCTAATATATGAGTAATAATCATATAAGTATGACTGACTAATGTAAAAATCTAATTTGAGTAATACTTATATTCATATTAGATGTACTTTATTCGATTTGTTTATATGACGGTTCTTTGATGTCCCTAGTCTGAAATCCTCTAGATCCGAACCCTAGACCTTACCACCAGACTATGGCGCTACCTTTTGTGCTTAGGATAGATAAGATTTGGTGTATTGTTTTGTAACTAAAATTGTGACTCTGAGTAAATTTTGATTTCAATCAATCGTGAGAGAACTACCGAAAGTGTATGCTCATTCTTTATTATTATTATTACAAGATATCATTTTATCTGCAAAAAATGATGAAAAAATATTTCAAATAAGGTAATCAGCCTTATCTTATCTTCTAGGGCCGCCACTATAGATGAGAAATAATTTCACTTTCCCACAAATAATCCATCATCTTGGAGATGAAACATTTATTATCACGTCACGCACACTAAACAAACACAAAATAACACTTAAAATCAAAAGCTTCTTAAAATTTAGTTTAGATTTTACCCGAAAACCATCTGTCGATGCTTTCCTTAGCAGGTCTCGGTATCAACCGAAATAAGGTGGCTCTGCTGTCGAATTCCAAAGTTCCAAGATGGAAGGAGCTGGTGACATAGTAAGAAGCATAATATCCTCACGTATGAAGCTCTAAAATTAAAATTCCACTTCGATTCTTCTATATTTCGGGTCAATCCATTTTAAGTGGGGAGATGGGGGGATAACATGTTTTAGGATACATGAAAGCAAGTTTCAGGGAGACTGTTTACACTACTTTAAATGGAAAAAAAAGATCCTCATGTATAACATTTATTACGAAGAAAATATAAAACTCATCATGACTCACATGAACCGAAGTATTAAATAATACAATTGAAATATAAAATATTATTAAAGAGATTTCCGTTCTAATGTAAGGGGTTACAGTGACCTGATGGTAACGTTCAAAATCTGGATTCGGAGAACAGCGGGTTTGAGACTCGATTTGATGCCCCACATTCATATATGATTCTGGGGACTTGGTGGTAAAGTCTCGGCTTTGTTTCTTTGTTTAGTTATATTAAAGCACTGTTTTGCAGCAACACTAGGTATATTTTGGTACAGACCTCGTAATTTTGTGCCGTGGTCAGATAAGTGGACGACACCTAAGCTGACAACACCCTCTCCAATCTTCCACACCACACCAGCGGAAGTACGTTTGGCCCCGACAGATTTTACGTGCACCAAACCCACTTACATGGCGGTTCTTCGTTGGAAGTGGGCCTCGAACTTGCAAACCTCCGGTTCCGAAGCCGATACCTTACCACCAGGCCACTGAGGCCTCTCGGCTTTGGAACCGGAGGGTTTGAGTCCCAAAACTCTATTCCAATAGAAAGTCGTCTTGTTGTTATTGTATGCCCCCTAGGTCAGCAACGCTAGACCAAGTCCATGAGTGCGTACACCTTCAAAAAGTCCAGCACCATAAGGGGATTTTCTATCAGATCCCTCCCAGAGAGACCCAGGCACTGAAGAATATGTTCAGGAGAGACCTGTTCATTTAAACACTTGGAGCAAATTTCAAATTTCTTCGTACCCTCCACAAATTTCAAGTTAGTAAGATGGACACTTCTGAGACGGGCGATAGCAGTTTGTTCTTGCCTATTTAAACCAGTGGCCAGCGGTGCCAATGATGCTGAGGAGGAACAATCCAAGTGGTTTTTGTTCTCGTGTTTAATCTTTGAGTGAATCTCCAGAAATGTGAGAGGTGCCGACGGCACACCGTCCTCAGCCACACCAGCTTTGGCCACATTTGTACAGTAATTTTTAAACATCAATTCAAATGTCCGCAATCTCATTCCCCTCATCGTCTTGTAAGCGAGTCTGGCGCACGTAAAGTCTGTCGGGGCCAAACTTCCTTCCTCTGGTGTGGTGTGGATGTTTTGAGAGGGGTGTGCAAGCTGAGATGTAATCCTCGTCATCTGACCGCAGTTTGAAATTTCTAGGTCGGCCCAAAAATAACACTAATGTTGCTTTAAAACGGGTCTTTAATGTAACCAAACCCAACCTGGCAAAGAATGTGCAATCCTAGTAAGTGTTTAATATGTTATCGTAAATAAAATGTTCTTAAGTTGGTGTGGTGTAGCAGTTCGGAGAGAGGCAATCCTGCTTCAACTGCTATCATCCTGGGGATTCTTATCTAATGGAGAGCTAAATCAAACCTAAAATATATACTTAGGAATAATTTCTTACTTTAAAAAAAATCAACGTTCACATGAAACAACTGTTTTTTTATTAGTCTAGAAATTAGATCGTTTAACTGTTAAGCTGAAAAACAATTTATTAATTCTAATTGTAGTAAAAAATCAACGATTAATTCTAATTGTTTTAAAATAAACAAGTATTCGAAATTTTTATTTCTAATCAAAACATCTTACCATGATAATGTTTGATATTTGATTTTAAGTGAAAAACGAAATAAATTTTATATAATCTTTATTTATTAATATTTAACTTATAGTGTACATTAATTTATTGCTTAATATCTACAAAAAGGGTAAGTAAAATTATAAAAATGTGATCGGATCAATTTTTTATCGGTATTTTTTTTAATTAGTGTAGTTTTGTCAGTTTGGTTTCTTACTTAACCAAGGTGTAGCATCTTTAAAAAATTAAATACAATTATTAAAAGAGAAAAAAAAAAAAATCAACCTTATAATATTTGAGAAATGGTACCAAAATGTTACCATTAGAACTATTACTGATAAAAATCACCATAAATTTACAATTTAAATATTATTTATATTAAAGAATATTTATGATGAAACTCTTTAAAATAGCTCATATTTTGAATATATGAGTAAATGAATTATTTTATGCTAAATTTTATAAAATTAAGACTTTTATCAAGTTTTATAACAAGTAGATTTGTCTTTTTTTGATTTTGAAGAATAAAGATAGACAAACACATCGTATGCAGTACGCGTACTAGTACGTTTTCTGACGATTGATACTTGAGCACGGGTGACGTACTAGTACGGGTTAGTGTAACAACAGGGTTTGTTGGTGGGTACAAAAAGAACATATAGACAGGAAAACGAAACCGAATGCTCTTGTCCACTACATAGATTCTGGAAAAATGGAGACAAATAAAAACTAGTTTTTACATCAGTCGATGAGGAACGGGAAGGCGGATTAAAAAAATCAAGTTAGATTTAAAATAGCTTTTTATTTATCCTTGCGAAAATGAGTGAATTTTGCCTCTTCAAGGAGGAAAATGCTTTGAACGTTGCCACACTGCAAAACATGATTAATTTTATGATTGCTCTCTTCATTTTTTTATAATCTAAAAATGTTTACATATAACATAATTCGAAAGAATTAAAACTTTATACTACTATTTCTATTTGAATTTTCGTATTTACGATAACCTGATAAATGTATCCACTAAAAAAATTTTTTTTTTGTTTACAAAAATCTTATGGTTGTTGCTTACATATTTCTATATAAAATACGAAAAGTTGCTGAAAAAATGAACTCATTTTCGATCCGTTGAGATTGAACCGAATAACTAGATTTAAGCGCAAAACGCCCGCTCCAGGTACAATTCCGCTGCGAAATGTACCCGCATACAATGTGTTAAGGGTATGGATTAATCAATGTATATTGTAACAATTCCTGCATTAAAACTATATTCGAGCATTAACGGGTTTTACAACTTGCAATTTACAAAAAGAGTGCCAATCTAAAAACATGTTAACCATAAGAAACATGGAATCAACATGCGAAGAGTGTAGAAAATCTTCGATATGATTGAAGGAGATGGCGTTGCTGTTGCTGATGTCGAATCCGTGCTTCCACGGAAAGGGGGTGCAGTAGCTTCTGAGAGTAAAGACCCCAGAGCACCCAGAGGGCAGAAGTCTGACTTTAAACTCAAATGAAGGTGATGCACACATTCGCTTGCACAACCCCTATTTTGAAGGGGGATCATGCATACATCTCACAGAGAGAACACAGAACAACCATGCCCGAACCGGGAGTCCAGATCACGGGGAAGACGAGATAGTGTGTTAATATGCGGGAATTCTTCCTCTTTTAATTAAACAAAAGAAAAAAAGGGTTACGTGCTTTGATTTAAATCAGCTACTACACTATATTTACTTTATGATGATATATCTGAAGAAATAACAACAAAAAATTTTTAGCAAATACTGAACTCTTTATCTAGAGAATTTATCTCGCATATATAAATTCATCATTTTTTCCTTCAGACTAAATTATTCAAAAAAAAAAAAAAAAAATGATAAATTAGATGAGTTTCCGATTCCATGCAGAAATTCCTGTTTAATATTAGTTTCTTGTGTTTTGGCGCATCATTTAAAACGCCAAAGAGTCCCATTTTCCAATCAGAATACAATGGGTCATTCAACATTGTCTGGATTTCCCGTCACCAAGTAGTTTAGAAATATAGAAAAATAGTTCATCTCCATAAAAATGGTACTAAAGGAACGCTTCGTTAATTTTGACTTAATTCACGGAAAAATAAATAAATGAAAAATAAATCTTCCGATGTTGTGTATGAATTTTCTACTTGACTTCTCCATCAGAATATTTTTGTTGTTTTATACATATTTCTCCAAAGTCACCTCGATCGCACAATGGAATCAATAAAATGAAAACATAGTAAATGCGTGTGGGTGTAACTTACGTGTTTTTATATCTGTTGAAAATTTTGTGAGGAGGTTTCAAATGCCATTACAGATTTTTTTTCTCAGGATTTCTTTTAGAAACGAAATATTTTAATTGATTTTTTAATTAGGATGCTATTACTTATACCATAATTAGCAAAACTGTTAAATATTGACTCTGTATAAAATTCTAATATTGAAATTGAATCTATCTATAAAAACATTAAAACGAACTTCGAACACCAACTCTAGGATTTCGTAGAGTGATAATGTTTTAGTTTGATTGCTTTATTCCTTATATCTTTTGTCAGCAAGAAATGAAGAAAAAAATAATTCAAATAAGGTAATCAGCCTTACCTTATCTTCCAGGACCAACACTATAATTGAGTTTAATTTCACTTTCACACAAATTATCCATCATCTTGGAGATGAAACATTTATTATCACGTCACGCACACAAAACAAGCACAAAATAAACATTTGGAATCAAAAGCTTCTTAAAATTTAATTTAGATTTCACCCGAAGACCATCTATTGGTGGTTTCCTTAACAGGTCTCGGTATCAACTGAAATAAGGCGGCGCTGCTGTCGGATTCCAAAGTTCCAAAATGTGAGGAGTTTGTCACACCTTATATTCTGTGTAACGTTATTTTCTATAACAAAATTTATATCAAAAAAGGAAATCCAGTTTACAATGTAATGAAATTTGTCCTTGTGGCTCGGATTGAATGGCTGATTGGTAGCATGCTATGAACTGAAAGCAATAGTTCACAAGTTCGTATCCGGTTGCAGGCAAGTTGCCTAAAAATTGTCATATTATTCATTTATTTTCTATTATATTTCGTTCTTTTTTGAATGTTCTTATAATTTCTGTATCTGAAAGATTCGAGCCATCTCATCTTATAGATAAGAACCGATGTAAGATTTTGTTTCTTGAATAAAATCTCATTAGCGAGCGTTATCTTTAACTTTTGTTTACACAAGGTTAATCTAAGTTACAATAGTACTTTTTATCTTGTTATAATTCAAAATAATTTCCGTAATGTCCATTAGATTCTGTGCATCTTAAAAAAAGAATGCGTTGCATTCCATATTTTTATGAATTTATTCTGAATTATTTCGACAATAAATTAGCACTAAAAATGTGCTTTATATGTTAACTACATTTGTATACATAATACAGAAATCAAAATATTGAAAAGTGTTATATAATGTTCCAAAAGTATTTTTAAAAACCGATTTAAGTAATTTTGCAATCAAAAATTCAAAATTACTTGTAGAGTTAAACAGAATTAAAATTGATATGATTGAAGAACTGAATTTAAATTTAAAGTGATACAATTATATGCTCTAAAGTTATGGAGAAAAAAAATGAAAATTCTGCAACTATTCATGCCTCTCAATCTTCTGCTTCTTTCAGCTGGTTGTCCTCTTGAGGTGTGAAAACAGCCCTAGTGTTGCTTTAAAACGGGACGTTAATGTAACTAAACCAAATCGAAATACATTGATGGAAAAAAATCCGAACACCAAGAAATGCTTGTGCTAGCTAAATAAAATTTGGTAGGCGTGTTCATGCATCTGAAAATTCACACAAAATTCACATTTCACTTTTCGCGCATAAGCCTGGCGCTAGTGGCGCCACTCAGATCTTGCAAATCAGGTTTGCTTTAAATGTATGCTGCAAAATTAGTGAGCTTATTTTATCTTTGAAATTTGATATATTGAGTTGATATTAGCCAAGAATGCCTTTAAGAAGACGAACAGGCCATTATAGCAATTTGCTAAGTTTGAAGGAGGTCTTGCAATATGTCTACGAGAAGGTGGATTTTCTTTCTGCAAGAAAGACTTGGTCAGATTGTATCTACTTTGCTTCTGATCTACTTTGCGATTGATCAGAGCAGTGTTCAAGGGATTATATTGCTTCAGGAAAACCAAGACCGGGTTCCGGGTGGTCACGTGGCACTATTGAGAGGGAAGACTGCCATATTCGGCTTACGGTTGTGGCGCATCCTACTGCATCTGCGGCAGAAGTTTGAGCTCCATTTGGTATCACAGTGACACAACGAACTGTTAAAAATCAGTTACTTCAAGGACAGCTCCGAGTCTGGCGTCCTGTAGTTTTCCTCGCACTGTCTCCAAGCCATTTGCGACTTTAATGGTGACGAGCCAGAGCTCATTGAAGGACAGAGTGGAGATGTGTTTGTTGTTGTTGACCTGTTGTTTTTGTTGACTATAGCAGGTTCTGTCTTGGTGACAGTGATGGCCGGTGTTGGTCAGAAGGAGACCCGGAGAATGCCTTCAACCAGACTGTCTGTAGCCTAGACAGACTAGACCTGCACCTTTAGTCATAGTTTGAACAGATATTTCCTATGATAGAAAGAGCACTCTTCCAAACATACTGACTGCAAATTTGAACGTCAGTCTAGTAATTCAACCAGCAGTGCTGCCATTCATGAACGTTTAAGAGGAGTTTATCAACAGGATTATGCTTTTTCTCATCCCGCTGTCGTAAAGCAATGTGCTCAACAGACTGTCATCATGTTACCTTTGCCTGCGAGATCACTAGATCTTTCTATATCTAAGAACGGGTGGGGTATCATTGAGCGTCAACTCCAATATCATCGACAGTCATCACTCGCCGCCCCATTATTGACATAAAAAGTACAACAAACATGGAACTCCATATTACAAAGTAACATTCGGTATCTGTATGACATTATGCATACATGTTTGCACATTTGCATTCAAAATTCTGTAAGTTACACCGGCTATTAATGTAATAGCTTTTCACATTTGAAATGAATTTTCTTGAGCTTAAATTAACCTATGATCCTGAAATTTCAATCAATTAAATACGATAATTTGACTAATGAAAGGTATAAATTTCATTACTCAACAATAGTTTTTTTCTGGTGTTAGAATTTTTTTCCCTGCGAATTTAGTATGGCTGGGTTTAATATCATCTTTTAAGTTTTAGAAAACTGATTACTTTAGATCTTGCATTTGGCATTGCTCTGTGATATGTAAGGAATGGATATATGAGGTATATAGCAATTTTTTCAACTGTTTACTAGAAGAATGAAAAACAAGTAACAGTTCCTTTTGCATTTTATATGTTAACCAAAATCTGCTAGCTAAATCCGATATTTGTTAAGTCAAGAATGTGCTATATTATGGGTTTTAAATCCCTCACTTACATAGCGATCACTTATGTAATCTGTGCTTGCAACTTATGTAATCTTACGTCATTTAATGTAATTACAATTTATCTTAATCATTTAATGTAATTAATTTCGAACTAAAATTAATCTTCTGACATTTGATAATAATAAAAAATAAGCACAACACGCTAGTATTCTTTTCCATCAAGTTTAAATAAGCCGTGACTCATATGCTGACTTGCTAATGTCATCGAAAAACTTGCTGTAGCGTGTGCAAGATCAGCTGTGGTTTTAGTAATGTAATAATGGATAGAAATTAACAGATATGGAGGGAGTAATAAACATTTTGATTAACAGAAAAAAATGGATAGAAGATATATTAAAGCTTCTGGACATGGATGATATTGGAATACCACTTTCATAATTTAGACAGGTTCCCTTTGACAAAAATTTTAAATGCAGAAAAGAGAAGACACAATAAAATGAAGGCATTCATTTAATTATTATTTTAAAGTAAATGATAATTATAAAACCAAATGGAGTCGCCTTTCATGCACATTCCTTGATGAATATGTTACCACGGAATGATTTGGTTCATGGAGTGCCTAGCTCTGGCCATTGGGCTTTATCTCCTATAAATTAATGTCTTAAAGAAGACGTGTTTCATTATTTTGAACCATATTCTCCGTACCTAGTCTTGCGAGAGTGGAAACAGAAGTCCTTTTATTATTATACTTCTGGTAGAAGAGATGGCGGGAGGAGCATGCCGAATCTCGCATATTAGCATTGGCTGCCAGGATTCAACAGGGTGTGGGGGCGTGTTGCTTGAGCCGAATTAAGCTTTAAAAAGGCAAAAGCTAAAGAATTAAAATAAAATGCGACTTTTCAAATAAAAAAATATGTTTACGTGTTTTTTTAATATGTGAATTTAGAGTGTACTTTGGCATAGAAAGAATGTCTTCGTTATCGTTAGAATATAGATTTTTAAAGAATTTACTCAGTAGCGAATTTTCTGATGAATTTCTTAAGTTGGATGTTGTTAGGAACTTTGTACACGTTTGTATTAGGCATAAACCAATTACCATTACAAAATCGTCTAATAAAATTATTTTGTTTTAGTTCAGTGATTCTTAAATTATATTTAGCAGTATATCTCAAAACCGGATATGTGTATGTAACGTGTTAACACATAAGTAAGGTTGTATTTGCCCCTTATAGAGGCGATCTGGCATAAGAGTATGGTGAAGAAAGCTGAATATGCATTTTTGATGCCGTTTTCTTCGATTGATGAAGATTAAAATTTAACAGAAACCTATAATGTTATCCAAAAAACCACACAGCAAATTATTTTATCCAAGTAAGCGCAGAACTGGTGAGTTTACATGCATACAAATGGATTGAACTAACAAATAGTCAATCGATTGATCAATTGGATTTAAAATTTTTTATTGATTTACATTTTGAACTACAGATGTTGACACAGTATGCCAAATTTTATCAACCAGATTCTTCCTAGTTAACTCGCTCATTCGGATTCGAATAGACAGATACATTTTCTTTTGAAGAGTTTTCTACAAAATTAAATATAAATTTTATCTATGAGATTCTTCCTAGTTAACTTGTTCATTCGGATTCGAATAGATGATAAATTTTCTGTAGAAGATTTTTCTCTCAAAATTTTATAGAAATTTGCAAATTTGGTGTAAAATACACTTATTAAATTTCGTACATCTTATTCGTACAGGTGTTTTTTGTTCGTCACAAAAATTTGTTCTTTCAGATTCGAATAGACAAATGCATTTTCTATAGAAGATTTTTTCTACAAAATTAAATGGAACTTTTATCTATCAAATTTTTTGTAGTTAACTCGTTTACGTGGATTCGAATAGACAGATAAATTTTCTGTAGAAGATTTTTCTTTCAGAATTTTATATAAATTTGGTGTTAAATCCACCTATTAATTTTCGTACATCTTACTCAAAATGTTTTTTTGGAGTTATCTCTATCGAATTTAATGGTATCCTGACATTGTAGATCATTGTCATGCGCATGATCGAAAGTAGGTGTTGACAATCATAGAAGAAAACG
Organism: Argiope trifasciata; assembly: GCA_026543055.1. Taxonomy (NCBI): domain Eukaryota; kingdom Metazoa; phylum Arthropoda; class Arachnida; order Araneae; family Araneidae; genus Argiope; species Argiope trifasciata. Next base: position 2,483 of record JAPMOQ010020238.1, on the reverse strand, counting down.
TAGTGCACAAAAGGAATTCCATGTCGTATGCAAAAAGGTGATTGTGTGCGATGCGTCACAAAAATGGAGTATTTGAACACCTGTTGTGAGCTCTTCTTTGCCAACGCAGGTGCGACGCATGGAAATCGGAAAATTCAATCTCATCGGGCCTTATTACTTTAAGTATGGGCTTCAATTTTCCTCATAAGCAAACTTATTGGATTACAGGAAGGTTCAAAGACGCACCTTTGGAGCACCCAGATTACGGCAAGAGACGTATGTACAGACTTTTTTGTTTTGTTTACAGTTTTTACAGGGGTTGACATCCTAGAGAGCATCGCCAGAGCTTTATCAACACCAAAAGATGGGTGTTTGAGTTTACCATTTCTTCAGATGGATTTTCCGTCATTGAAATTGTTTGTAAATTTTCATTATGGACTATATTGCATCCATTCCATTTAGAGGAAAAATTCCACATACTTGTAGCTTGGAACGTAATGTCATTGAAGGATTCATAAAAACTAAAATTTCAGCGATTGCTGCTGTATTTTTAAAGGTAAAATTGAAAAATTGAATGCTATAGTGAAAAATCAAAGTGTTTGCATTTATTTTACAAAAACAATTTATAGAAATTATGAGGTATTACTTAGTCAAAACATTTATTTTTGGTCTGGCATTCTATATTGCATTATTGAATTGAATATCAATTTTAGTATTCAATATTGAAAATACGAGAGTTTATTATTGTTACTTTTTTAGGGGGGGGGGGATAGTAGTGACAAATGTAGTGCTGAAAATCCAAGTCTTGGTTTCTTCCATTAAGTGATGTAATAAATGCTGCAATATTGATACTCCAACAACCAAAAATTTAAAATGTCTGAATTTTTGGTTATTTTAATAAGTACGTACATTTAAATTATTTCCAATAGTCTGTTACTACAATAATGAATTTTTCTCCGAGAAATTTTTGGGTATTTAGTTACTTTGAAGCAGAAAATTCACCCCCTTCATATTGAATAAAATTACATATCATTTATTTCAGTTTAATTATTTAATTAAACATGGCATGGTTTGTTAATTGATTTTCCCATAAAACATTAGAATTTCATAATTATTTTCAAATATTATTTATGTAACTATAAAGTAGACCGAATGTCATTTTATGTTCTGTTAAAATAACAGAATTTTGCTAGATGCAAAAGATGAGGTAAAGAAAAAATTCACGGCGATTTTCAAAATCATGCAATTTTAAATGTTCAGATATTTTACACATAATACTAGATGTACTTACCTTACTTATATTGAGATAAATACAAATTTATTTTTGATTCATCTCAATGTTTTAACCTCTTTATTTCATATTTATTTCGAGAAATGCCTGAAATAAATAATTTGTTATCCTTTTTTGTCTATCATTGATTATGATATTGAAAAGTTCTTCATAAACTTTCCTTTAATCTTAATCTGCTCTTTCCTTTTTACTAAATTTTCTAAAAAATTTTTTTCCCAAGAATAACTTGAGCGAATTTCATGTCAATTCACTGTTACTGTGACTAATAAATTTACGTATTTCTTATTTTATATTAAGTTTATAGATTATTTTATATTAAGTGAAGTTTTATATTACATTTAATTAAATCCTTTTTCATATTTTAATATTTATGACTTTCCATCCTCAAGAGATAATTTTAAGCACCAAATTAAAGTCTTTAGCTTTACATCTTTTCTTTTTATTGTGCTTGTGGATCAATCTAAAAAAGTCGTTGTAGTAGCAAAGGGACATTATAGTGCTATCGAATATAATTATTCGAATAATATATTATTTGACTTTCGTGGTACTGTGACTAAATATCGGGTCGGTCTAATACCACTTGTTCATACCAAGCCGAATGAGTAAAGCTCTTTCGAATTGAGGCAGAGGTGTTCTCTTTCGTTGTTAACGAGTATTGTTCAGGTGAGAGTACGACTTTGCTCGAGCACACATGGCACAAACCTTTTTAGAGGGCGGTCAAACTCATTCATCCGTCTCAAGTGAGTTGTTAGATCCAAATCAGAGACCGACTCATCCCTGATTCAGAAGTATCATTTGTTATGGGAACTTGGAGGACCTATTTAACGTGCCCCAACTGCCATTAGCCAACAAGGCGGTCTTTGACAGAGACCAGGACAGAACTCGCTACCTTTCTCTACCAACCAGATTACCGCGGCCCCCGTGAAGTAAATGTAAGTCATATCATTGACTCTCCAACTCCCCTCGAATGCACACGAAAGAAAAAAAAAAACAAACAAAAAAAAATGAGTGAACCACCACTACATCACTACTCGCTGGAACTGTGGCTGAGTACTAAGGGTATCACCGGCTACGGTACAACCCTTCCATAAGGAAGAATGTCCTGTCAAGACAAGACCTGAAAGGAGCCATCGCCAACCACTGGGGTGGCGAGAACCAACCACCACGCTAGAAGCTTCTCATCCTCAATTACGAGGTATCAGTCCCCCGTGGA
>JAPMOQ010020233.1:0-10734 GCA_026543055.1 Argiope trifasciata | reverse complement strand
TTATTAAACACGGAGACACCAACACAAAGATGACGAATAGAGAGACGTCAGCCAACACAGCCACATCTAAATAGCCAAAGCAGCCAAGACGAAGACAAGATAGCAAACAACAGCACACTACAACAAATAGTAATCGACCACAGCACACAACACAGCCAGACAGAAGACAGCAGGAGAAGGGATCCTCGTAGCTTCGCTCTTTGATCTCTCCAAAGAGCTGAAAATCTCCACTGTCTTCTCACTTTAGCTGTATCCAACTGCCGACTCCCTACTATATGACTAACTGCTCCTCACAGGACTCGATGCTGCTTCTACAATAAACGCTATTACTCGACACACAGCTCAGTTCTGTCCTCAGTTGAGCTTCACACAATGCTGGATCATATTCCAGTTTGATTCCTTCGTCTCGGCAACTCTTTTCATGGCTAAAACTCCATCGATTCATTGAAGCTTGAGACTGCCGGCCTTTTATAGTTTCCAGGAGGTGGGCAGAATGCTTTTAGGATCCATCTTAGTTCCTATTAGATTGATCGTTAAAATGATTGAAGCTTCCAGCATTATCTATTTAGTAGCCAAATTTATTGCCAAGATGCCAAATTTGTCGCCAAATTCTCCGATTACTGACACGGTTACCTCCGATACAGATGATTGAAAATCGGTCTTTCCAGTGATATAACTAACCATGCAGGAAAACAAAATTGCATATTTGGTACATTGTGTGTATGTGTGTGTGCGTGCCCTTACATTTATATCCAACATTCAAAATATCGGATAATTCAGTGTGGATGTCGCTCATAAGTGTGCATATCTTACTATATATCTTACTTACTATATACACTGAAGTGATAAAAGTCATGGGATGACTGTTAATATCGTGTCGGTTCTCCTTTTGCCCGGCGAAGTGCAACAACTCGACGTGTCATGGAGTCCACAAGTCGTTGGAAGTCCTCTGCAGGAATATTGAGCCATGCTGTCTGTATAGACGTCCATAATTGTGAAAGTGTGGATGGTGCAGGATTTTGGGCCCGAACGGACCTTTCGATGATGTCCCATAAATGCTCGATGGGATTCATATCGGGAGATCTAGGTGGCCATATCATACTCTGGAATTGTCCGGAATGTTCTTCAAACCAATCACGAACAGTTCTGGCCCGGTGACATGGCGCATTGTCATTCATAAAAATCCCATCGTTGTGTGGGTACGTGAAGTCCATGAATGGCTGCAAGTGATCTGCCAGCAGCTGAACATAACCATTTCCAGTCAAAGATCGGTTCAGTTGCACCAGAGGACCGAGTCCATGCCATGTAAAAACAGCCCACACCATTATGCAGCCACCACCAGCTTGAACAGTGCCTTGCTGACAGTTTGGGTCCATGGCTTCGTGGGGTCTGCGCCACACTCGAACTCTACCATCAGCTCGTAACAACTGAAATTGTGACTCATCTGACCACGCCACGGTTTTCCACTGGTCTAGGGACCAGTCGATATGCTCACGAGCCCAGGAGAGTCGCTGCAGGCGATGTCGTGCTGTCAGTAAAGGCACTCGAGTCGGTCTTTTGCTGTCATAGCCCAAGGAAGACAAACTTCGCCGCATAGTCCTATCGGACACTTCCCTCGTTCGTCCCACATTGATTCCTGCAGTTATTTGACGAAGTGTTGCGTGTCTATTAACACTGACCATTCTACACAGACGTCGGCGGTCTCGGTCGTTAAGTGCAGGTGGTCGCCCACTGCGCTGTCCATGATGGGATGTGATGCCTGAAATTTCATACTCTCGGCACACTCTTGATACTGTGGATCTCGGAATGTTGAATTCACTAACGATATCCGCAATGGAATGACCCATGCGTCTAGCTCCAACTAACATTCCACGTTCAAAGTCTGTTAATTCTCGTCGTGCCGCCATAAATCACGAAAAACCTGTTCACATGAATAACTTGAACACAAATGAAAGCTCTGGAAAACGAACTGCGCATTTATACTTTTTCGCTGCGATACTACTGCCATCTGTATATTTGCATATTGCTATCCCATGACTTTTGTCACTTCAGTGTATATTAAATATATTACACAGAAAAACCGAATTTTCACAGAAATTGGACATCTCTTTTTTACATTCCTGTTATAATAGAGCTTGGAATCATTTTATTTGCTAGATCGCTACTTGACACTACTTATTTCTTTGTTAAGGTACTAAAAATCTGAAATTTTAAGGTCAAGTTAACTTAAAACTTGACTCAAACTTAACTTAACTAAAAGCTCAAATCATTTAACAAGAAAAAATTTCACATTGATAAATTTGAAAATATTCAAGAATCTTTATTAAATAATCTGCCTGGCACTTCAGTTTCTGTATGTGTTCGGCGTTTCTATAAAATGACGTCACTTTCAGATGTCGCAACTAATTTGTCGTTTTTTTAAATTTTAATAAATTCCTTCCGAGCCACATGAGATTATCGTTTGGTGTTTCCGTAACTTTTTTTTATTTTAACCGTCGCGCTCTTGTGCACAACTCACAGAATTCTTTTTCTCAATGAAGCAAACTTATGTTTATTTTTTCACAAATTTTTATTTACTTTACAGCAATTTTACTGTTTAAAGGCACTCTGACAAACTGTAAATTTTTCTTAAAGAATCTGTATATTATAATATAGATATTGCTGCAAACGTTAGGCTGTAATTGTAAAATAAGGCTTCATTATATTTATTGGATTTTACCACACATAAAATAGTGTCCAGAACATTGATTGAATTACTTATTATTACTGATTAGTTAGTTTCAACTACTGTAGCGCATCATAATCGACAGTATGATATTTAAAAGCATGAAAAGTAAAGAATATGATATTTTATGATGAAACGGAAATAATTATTTATATTTACTTACGACTGCATTAACGCTTGTCTCATCATGACAGATATATTGGTGAAAAAAGAGTGGGACGCGAATCGTGGGAGCGTTTGAATGACAACCAAGCAAGAAATTTTGCTGTTACATATTTCATAAGGTCATGCTACTTTTTGATATTATTTAAAATCTCTTCTTTTTAACGTCATTTCTATGTCAACCCACTGTTGCATAAGAATTTAGAATTTCAAAGAAAACGAAATCCTAGGGAATATAATATTTTAGAGCATTTTATTGAAGAATTTTCTGTCTATAACAGTGTTTGAAGCTGTTTCTCCTGGAAAACTATAGGGAAAAAAATCACTTTTTGTTTCTCAAAAGTCTGACTTTTGAGCATGATTAATGTAAATATTACCAAATCATATGTTTTTGAGTATTGGGAAAAATCCATAATATACGATACTCAATCTGACTCTAGAGATGTATTCAGAATATTATTTATTAGCAATATATCGGGTATGAGTTTCAAGGATTAACTACTGAAAATTGTGGCAAAGTGCTTAAAACACAAAAAAATATTATAAGTAGCATAATTATTTAGATGTAAATATATAATAAAAATTAAAATTGTGCTTAATTACAGTGGAATCTTTTCAAATCATAATGTTCGAAAACTAACCACTCAAAATTGGTTTGAAATAAATAGAGATCTATTAACAGAAAAAGATTGCAATGGCGCAATATTAAACAGAAATAGCACTGAAATAAAATATTAAATATAAACTCGCACTATAATTACACACACACACACACACACACACACACACACACACACACACACACACACACATATATATATATATATATATATATATACTGATGATTGAAAGCACACTTCACTTCAGTCTGAGATGACATAAAATTGAATTTGATTTAATAATTATTTTGACACTTTCCATCGGAAAACGAATAAAAATATCGAGGTGCTTTTTAATTTCTGTGTAAGTACTTTAAATATTTATATACTATGTACATAAATATTTAAAGTTAATTTTGCAAAATTTACTACTTCTATATCCAATGGTCTGACTCGTAGAAGTGTGAGAGAAGTGGTTAAATTTCGCACATATATACTTAAGAAATTAGGAAAGTACACTGATGAAAAAAAAAATCCCAACACCAAGAAAAAATTATTGTACAGTAATGAAATTTTAGGAATACATTTGTCTAGGTAACATATTTGATTGATTAAAGTTTCAAGATCACAGGTAGAGCCATTGGCGAGAAGAGCCATTTCAAATGTGAAATGTTTGTACATTAGTAACCGGTGTAACCGCCAGAATTTTGAATGCAAGCATGCAAACGTGCATGCATTGTGTCGTGCAGGTGTCGGATATCAGTTTGTGGGATGGAGTTCCCTGCCTGTTGTACTTGGGCGGTCAATGCAGAAACGGTTAATACTGGTTGTGGATGACGCTAGAGTTGTCGTCCAATGATGTCTCATACGTGCTCGATTGGAGAAAGATCTGGTGATCCAGCAGGCCAAGGCAACATGTCGACACTCTGTAGAGCATGTTGGGTTACAACAGCGGTATGAGGGCAAGCGTTATCCTGTTGTAACCACACCCCTTGAATGCTGTTCATGAATGGCAGCACAACAGGTTGCATCACTAAACTGATGTATAAATTTGCAGTCAGGGTGCGTGGAATAACCACGAGAGTGCTCCTGCTGTCATACGAAATTGCTCCCCAAACCATAACTCCAGGAGTAGACCCTGTGTGTCTAGGCCGCAGACAGGTCACTAGCAGGCGTTCACCTGGCCTCCATCTAACCAACAAACGGTTATCGCTGCGACCAAGGCAGAACCGGCTTTCATCAGAAAACACAACAGATCTCCACTCCGTCCTCCAATGAGCTCTAGCTTGACACCACTCACGTCGCAAACGGCAGTGGTTTGGAGTCAGTGGAATGCACTGTACAGGGCGTCTGGCTTGGAGCTGTCTTTGAAGTAACCGATTTGTAACAGTTCGTTGTGTCACTGTGGGGCCAACTGCTGCTCGAATTTCAGCTGCCGACGCAGTACGATTAGCCACAGCCATGCGCCGAATACGACGGTCTTCCCTCTCAGTAGTACCACGTGGCCGCCCGGAACCTGGTCTTCTTGAGGCAGTACCTTCCCTTGACCACTGCCGCCAATACTCATGCACAGTGGATACATTCCTGCCAAGTCTTTCAGCAATATCGCGGAAAGAAAACCCATCTTCTCGTAGCCCTACAACACGACCTCATTCAAACTCAGTGAGCTGTTGATAATGGCTTCTTCGTCTTCTCAAAGGCATCCTTAACTAACATTAACCCACTACGTCAAATCTCAACTGTAAATAACGATCACGAACCTTACAGCGCTTATTTAAAGCAAACCTCATTTGCATGTTCATAGTGTCGCTACTAGCGCCACACTTACGCGCGTAGCTCGAAATTTGAATCGACATCATCTTTCAGATGTATAAACACGCCTACGAAATTTCGTTTATCTAGCACAATTCCTTCCTAGTGTTGGGATTTTTTTTCCATTAGTGTATAATGCATAGCAATTAAAAGTTAAGCAAGATTTTGGCACTTAGTTTGGAGATATATGAAATGAGAGTAAAAACTCAATTTTAATTAAAATAATTCTTAATTTTTAATCTTGAGAGAAGGAAATACGTCCCTAATTTTATAATTGGCTCTGCTCTGAGAAATATTCATCGCTCTTAAACCTTAATTAATTAAGTAAAGAGAAACAATAATTAGAATCAAACTCTTTAATTAATTAATCTTAAGCTTAAATGTGGACATTAGAAGGGAATTAAATTATATGCAAAGAAATTTTTTGCAGTATAGAACAAAATGCCCTTTCCGGGCTTAGTTATATCATATATTAGGGGTTGCTTGTAGGTGACGTATGTGAAGGGATTTGTAAAATGGAATTAGTTTCATTTTTTTAATACTTATTAATACTTATACAAAAAAACCCACAATTATATCCTCATAATAAGTCAATTTAAGATGTTGAAAAATAATAAGAAAAAATGGCAATAAAAAATTATAATAAATTTCTAATCACTTAAGGGGATCATCTATTCTTTTATTATTTATATATTTAAAATAATAGTCAAAAAATAAACAATAGCCCTCCAGCCTCAAATACTGTGTCTATTTCGCCAACTCTTATTTCATATGAAAGAAACTCCCAAGTACATCATCAAAGGCTCACCACTTTCATTTATATCTGAGAAAAATTTCAATAGTGTCGCATCACTGCGCATGCTCTGTGTAAAGATGTTGACAACTTTCCAGTAACAACCATTAAATAAAACATTGTAAAATATTTCACTTCAATTCAACTGTTACTATATCCTTAAAATTACTGGGTTCGCTTGTAGTGGATGTATGGGGTGAAAGCAATCAGCAGATCTCAGTAGAAAAACATCAATAACATTTATTTTGACACGAAGACACAGAAGACGAATACAAAGATGACAATTATATACAACTGAGACGTGCACACAGCAAAACTCAACAATCGACAGTAATGCACAAGTAATAATTTGGTAGTAACACGTCCACATCACACAAAACAGTCAGACAGAATTCAGCAGGAGAGGGGATCCTCGGAACTTCGCACTACGATCTCTCCAAACGGCTGAAATTTTCCATTGTCTCCTCGCTTTAGCTGTATCCAACTGCCGACTCACTACTATACGACTGACTGCTCCTCACAAGATTCGATGCTACTTCTACAATAAAAGCCATTACTCGGCGCACAGTTCAATTCAGCACTCGCTTGAGCTCCACACAAAGCTGAACTTTTTCCGCCATTGTTTCTTTATACTCTCGATGACTCGTTACTTCTTTAAAAACTCCGACCGCGATTTATTGCAGCTTGAGACTGCATAATTCTCGAGATTCGGGGCAGGAAAGTTCGGGACCAATCAGGTGCATCTTGATTCCTATTGGTTAGATCGCTAAAATTCCCGAAGTTTCCAGTAATATATATATTTTTTTGTCACCAAAATCATCAAAGCCAAGCCCTGGGATTACTGATAAGGCATCCGATCAGCATCCAACAAAGATGATCGTAAAAAGGTCTTTCCGATGATAGAACTACCCATGCTGAAAAACAACATTACAATTTTCTAATGTACCAAATTCGCTAATTTCGAATTCCTTTTAGATCATTTGAAAGATCATGCCACTAAGATAGAATATCAAGCATCTCCTTTTTCATCTCGAGAGATATTGCTAAATAAAACAGTATAAATTTCATTTTACATTCATTTAGTTTCTCAATTACTGAATATATTTCCTTAATTTTCATCGTCACTTATATTTTCCACTTTGCAAATATAGATATCCAACAGCCGACGTCCTGGCACAGGGGTAGCGTGTCTTCCCGTGACCTGGGCTTCAAGGGTCCCGGTTCGGGCCTGGTTGTTCTGTGTTCTGCCTGTGAGATGTATTAATGTTCCCTCCTGTAAAAAGGGATTGTGCAAGCGAATGTATGTGTCACCTTCATTTGAGCTGGAATTCGGACTTCTGCCCTCTGGGTACTCAGGGGTCTTTGCCCTTAGAAGTTACTGCACCCTCTTTCCTTGAAAAGGCGGAGACGACTCATTATCATCAGATATCCAATAAAGATATACAATCATAAATTAGTTCTTTTGTTCATTTTGATAAGATATTATCTTCAAAATTGATCAACGCGACTATATTAATGTGATTAATATGATCTTCGAAGATGGTTAGTTGCAATAAAATTACTTTAGTTATTTCAATCAACTTTGACTAGCCACTTTTTTCACAATGAAAAAAAAAACACTTTAAATCATATTTTTTCCATAATGTTTAAGCATTCTGATTAACTAACTATGCTCCAAAGTGACAAATTTATTTTGAGATGAAAATTGACGTAATTGGTCCATTTGTTGAGGCTGAAGGCTCTGTCAAAATTTTATTTTGCAATTACTCTTGCAAATTGAAAAGAAAACCATTGGGAGTGGTTTTCCCAAAGCTTTCTCACTTCCTCTCCAATAAACGTCATGTCAGAGAACGTCTTACATAGTAATGGCGTACAATAGTTACAAAATATTGACATTTGGTGTGATCTATCTATTTGATCTATTTGATTGTGAGTTTTACTGAATCTATCGTGTCTTCCGTGGAGGGTTATTTGCGATTATTTACTTACTAGCCACCTTTGGCGACCAGCTGGTTCGCCATGAGTAATGGGTTCTAAAATTTTCTATTAAATCACATATTCATTAGCCTTGAAGTAACTTCGGGCATTGATTGGCCTGAAGTTAATATTTTCTTTAAGTTGATGGACTAAAAGCTCTAAAAGAACGCGTTTTCCTAATAATATTCTTTAATTTTATAAATCAGTCAGTTTTAATGATTGATTTCGAAGACTGATTGATGTAGCAACTTTTATTTCAATTGTTAATAATAATATTTTGTAAAATATGGCTTACAGAGCAAAGTATGAAGAAATCTAAAACTCATTATTCATAAATGCATTGTTTAACTTAAATTACATAAAATGTCAGTATTTACTTCATTTAGATCAAATTAATAGTATTAAATAATATATATGCCTATTAATAATATTTTAAAAATTGGCCATTGGAAAGGAATTGGAATACATATCCTGTATAAATTCAATCCTGTATAAATAAAGATAATTGATTGAATTACTGATTTAAATATTACAAACGATCATAGAATCTTTTGCCTTGCATTTTTTAAAGAAAATATCACATTTTATATTTATTTTAATTTATCCAGTCACGTGATAAAATTTGCATTTCTTTAGACTTGATTTACGATGATAGTTTTTTTTTATTCGAACTTCCGGCATTCTTTTATTTTATCCCGTCACGTGATAAAAACATGGTTAAAATATTTCTTTAAAAATTCGTTAAAAATAGAAGCTTACGTTATAAATAAAAAAAAACTGATACCATTAGAAAGCTAATTTTTTTATCTTTAAATTGATGTTTGTGCAATAATATTTTCAGAAGTTATAGTGGAAAAACGTCGAAATTCCGCTTAAATTTTAATTAATTCAAATTCTAATTAGAAATTCAAAAAAAGGGCTCCGAGGTGCACATTCCCGACCTCCAAGGTATGCATGCACCAAATTTGGTAGCTGTACATCCAACGGTCTGGTCTGTAGAGCGCCAACACACAAGCACACACACATTGAGCTTTATTATAAGTATAGATATAGATATAGATAAATATCAATAACATCCAAAAATTGAATCTGCGTTTTAGACACGCTTTTCCTAACAGTTAGAAGCAAAAAATTGAGCAAAATTACAGTCACAAAATCATTAGTCATAAAAATTGTATTTAAGTCATTGAGATTTTTAATTATAGCGTTTACATGTTTCAGAAGGTATAGACAGATAGAACAGTCAATCCAGGGTTAGATTTGACTCAAAATTTTACCAGTGTCTACACTATTGGTGTTAAATATGCGTACCGAATTTTATCAATGGAGCGTGTTAGCTTTATATTGGAATATCCTAATAAACGTACTTTCGTTGAACAGATTTTCTCAAAATTTGATGGAAATCCTGAAGTTTGATCTAAAGACTGTACACCAAATTTTCCCACCTTTCTCAAGTGTTATGAGTTATTTCTGGCACAAATGGATGATCATTTAAAAAAAAATAGTTTTTTTTTACCCTCAGGGAGGTCTAAAATATGGAGATTCATCAAAATCTCGAGTTCGAATTTTCTGACCATTACCATGCTTTCTCGGTGCAACATATGCTAGAATGTAAAAATGGATTTCTTTTGAATGGGGTTTCTTGGAATCCTAAACGTTTATAAAACATAATTTTTTTTTTTTGAAATAGGCATTTGTTTTCTCTTTGCGATTATTTTCGCTTATGATTTTATCCAGTTTTCTTGAAATAACTTTAATAAGAAATTTCATTTAGATAATTCATTATAATTATCTACATGATGTGGATTTTTCGAGGTGATTGCCCAAGTATGGAAGTACTATGTTTGTATAAACTATCAATTTTTTAATGCATTTCTCCATCTGGATTGAGGATTTATTAGACATATTAGACGGTTATTAGGTTTATCCGCTGGTGTGGTGTGGAGAGAGGGGTGCCAGCTCAGATGTCGTTCTCGTTATCTGACCGTGGTTAAAAGTTATGAGGTCTGTCCCAAAATAGCCCTAGTGCTGCTTTACAACGGGACGTTATTATAAATAAACTAAACTAGACGGTTATTAGACATATTAATTACATTTTATTGGTGAAATTTTTGATTTTCTAGTCCCGAAATTTCATTGATAATTTGTATTTATATTATTTTAATTAATTTTTGCCTCATCAAGGGGCACTTCGTTTAAATTCTTTCAGAAATGGTGAAGAAAATTTTCTGTTCTTGACTTTGAGTGTTACTTTCTCTTCATTGTGCAGTGCCGATTCTTTTTACCACCTTAATTTCAAGCCTTCGTTCTTTAAGGCACATGATATTACAATAACTTTTTAAAAAGTCTTGTTGCATAATTTAATTGTGAAAAAAAAATGGAAAAAATCATTCTCTTTGATTGATTAATATAAAACATCACTCAAAATAATAAAATTTCAATAAGTTTATTTTACTGAATGCGGCATGTCATCAAAATTCACTACATTTCAATAAAGTTGACCACATCGCATTAAAATTCACTGCATCTCACATACGCCACTTTTAATCTGGCAGCGCATACAACATTTAGCGATGGAGAATAACACACAACTTCATCCATTTATATATTTATATGTAGAGATATTTGATGACATACCGCAATCAATATAATAATATAATTATATA
>JAPMOQ010020221.1:45602-56258 GCA_026543055.1 Argiope trifasciata | reverse complement strand
TCGTTTTAAATTCAAAATAATTTTCCAAGGGAGAGAGAGCTAAATTGTTGCATAGGATGGTACAAATCTCGTTTTAAATTCAAAATAATATTCCGTAATTGGTACATAGGATAGTCTGATGAAACACGTTTGTTTATATAAGGATACAAATGAAAAAAGGCAATTATTATTGCTCCCTAAAGAAATTTGACATCTAAAATTAGTTTTATTTGCTTCTCTTATTCTTTAAGTCATCTATTCATATTTTAAATTTATATAGATTTTCACCACCAATCCATCGGATGGTATTGTCGAATTATAATTGATTGGTTAAAAAGACAATTTTCTTCAATTTGTTTTTCCTCAGCTCGAACTGAATATATGACATCACACACTCACTATTCCGTCCCACACTCAGGATCACGGAAAAATTACCGTACTAATGAATCTGAACTACCTTAATTAAGGTTGAGTTCTTAGGTCATCATTGGTCACAGTACATTTCTGCCAGTTCCATCATTGGTAGGGGGCTAGTCAACCCCACAACATTTCTGTACTTACCCCGGTATTGAGAACTAGCCACAATACCGGTAGCTTCTAATCTTCATATTTGAAGATCCTCCCAGGGGAGTGGGATAGCATGAAATAAAACGACGGACAACATAAAATGTCGTAACCGTCAAAATTTCAATGCAATGTCATTTGGAAATATGCATACACCGACAAAAATTTTTACAAATAACGAAAAATAATACATGAAGGCTGGGAGTATAAAAACTAGATAAAAGAATAATTATTAAATGCATATATTACCTGTTGTCAACATTGTCGTACCTTCATAAAAATTTAAGAAATTTGACTGGAACATCTGGTTTACGCAAGGAAGCAAGTATATGTACTATCCGTGATTGAGCACAATTATGCTAAACAACGCAATCATAAACATTATTTCGTAGTGTTTATATTTTCTTAAAATATTTCTGAAAACAACTGAATGATTGTATTACTACATGCTCCAAAAATTTCTTGTTGCTACATTGATCATCGTTATATTATTTCATTAATTAACCATTGCTAAATAATAATATTTTCTGTTAGAAAAGTTTGAAATTCAAGCTTTTTGAAGTTCTGAAAGGTTTAAAATCTAAACCGATCTAAAAATTTGTATAATGAGTACATTTGTCAATAAAGAATTGTAAATAAACAAATGGTAGTTGATTCCCGGTTACCATTTTTAATCTGGAATCAATTATAGATTACCTTATTGCATACTTAAATGTGTTGATGAAAATCGAATATACACAAATAATGCTTTCTTAGCTAATCAGAAAAATTGTATTATGGTAGTGAAGATAATACGCACATCAGCTTAAATAAATTGCTTTAAACTTAACCGTCAGCTTTAACCTAACAAACAAGTTTATTGAAGGAAAATGGCGACTTGCAACTTTACAAGGTCGAGTTGCCCACGAGAATAATAGATATCAGCTTTTATATACGAACAGAATATTCGAGAAACAATTAATTTGCATAACAAAAAAGATCTAGAATGTTAGAGAGTGTAAGGAAACAAACTAAAATGCGTAATTTGGGTATAACAGCCATGACGAGCATCTAACCGGCAAACTCTGGATCGCGTGCTTTGACCATTCCCCGTGGTAAACTTTCTTTCAAACAAACTGTAAAATCTATCATATGTGGGGTGATCCAAAAATATTTATTAGGAGCAGTATTTGGAAAGTAGAAATTGTGGATGGGAATATTGTTACCCAGAGTGGCCTATTGTCTTAAAGCTGTTTTCAAGCGGATAGTGTTAGAACTGAGATCTGAAACAGCAACAGTGATGTCAAAACGTCTTGAGAAGTGGTCTCGCACAGAAATGCGAGCCATCATATGATTTCCATGGGTGAAGAATCTGTCTCCGTTTGACATTCACAGACAAATTGTTGAAGTTTTCGGGTGGCGAAGTAATGAATAGGAAACAGGTAGCAATAGGAATAGGTTCTTTTGAAGTGGATAGATTGCTAGAAACATTTAGGTGAGAGGTCTGAAGTCATTCCCCCATACAGCCCAGATTTGACTCCCAGTGACTATTTCCTTTATCCTGCATTAATGAAACACTTATCCGGAACATAGATCATATCATATGATTCTGTTCAAAAAGAGGAGAACTGGCTCAATAACCAAGTTCCTGATTATTACCAAATTGGTGTAGGAATGTGATAAATGCCTCAACAAATTTGTTGATTATGTAGAGAAGTGACCGTCACATATATCTTTTAGTTATCATTTGTATCCTGTGTCTATTGTTGATAAAGTGTTTGTGGTGACATCTTAATAAGCCAGTAACTACCACAAAACATTGGTGGCCATTTTTGTATAGTGGATAAGTGACTGGCTTTCAAATCCAAAGGTCCCAGGTTCGATCCTTGGCGGAAATCAACCTACGTATTGGCACAATTCCGCCAACACACCTAAGCCAAATTGATGACCTGGGACGTGATGAACCTTCACCTTCTGATCTTCAAGCAACTGATGTGTGGCGCCATCTACCCTCAACCAAAGTCGTCAGACTCACTTGACGCAGCAACACAAAGCCGTCATACTCACTTGACGCACCAACGCAAAAGTCGTCAGACTCACTTGACGCAGCAACGCAAAGCCGTCAAACTCACTTGACGCACCAACACAAAGTCGTCAGACTCACTTGACGCACCCAACGCAAAGCCGTCAGATTCACTTGGTGCAGCAGCAACCCTCATATACTAGCCATAACGCTTGGCGCAATAAAATCGTTCATCTCTCAACCGAACAAACTGGTAGGGGAGTATTGTGGTGACATCTTAATAAGCCAGTAACTACCACTAAACATTGGTGGCCATTTTTGTATAGTGGATAAGTTACTGGCTTTCAAATCCAAAGGTCCCAGGTTCGATCCTTGGCGGAATTCAACCTACGTATTGGCACAATTCCGCCAACACACCTACGCCACATGTTTTTCCTTTGCCTTAAAATTTTTTTATCACCCATATTTCTTTAATGGTTTTTTCCCCTCTTAAATAAGTTATAAAAACAAGAACAAAATAGAAACTTTTATTTCAAGCAACTAAATCCATCGATCTAATCTCTTATCACCAGAAACGAACAAAAAATTGAAGTCAACAAAGCCCTTCACTGAAAAAAAAACACATTGTCTATAAAACAAAATTAACCTACAACACATTTCGACCCAAACCTTCAACTTTTATTTTCTTTCTACAGAAGGGCTTGGTAAACAATTCATTCCCTACAATACTGTCCGTAAATCAAATTTATTTAATGAAATGGCTTGATTATATTTGTAAAAGTCCTTATTCCTCAAAACCTCCGAAACAAAATATGATCTCGACTTATGAGCGAAAAATGCTGCTGATAATATTGCTATTCCTATGAGGGGGAAATATAAAATTGGGTTTCTCTCTTTCCGTGCCTGCTGGCTTAGGCGAGCTGAGTGAAGTGAAGCTTTCAACTTTTGAAGTTTGTAATGGATTTTTGAAGTACGAGCTCTCAGTGGATGAGT
The DNA here is from genome assembly GCA_026543055.1 of Argiope trifasciata. Lineage (NCBI taxonomy): Eukaryota > Metazoa > Arthropoda > Arachnida > Araneae > Araneidae > Argiope > Argiope trifasciata. The sequence continues at coordinate 52,720 of JAPMOQ010020221.1, read as the reverse complement.
AAATAATACGGGGATTAAATTTAGAACGGAATTTCCGTTACAGAGGATAGGTTCTGGAAGGAATTTGAAAGAGGTAATGTTATAGTGCCTTGTATTAAATGTCTGTAATATGAACTGATTTTTGTTTCAAATTTTAAAATGATTTATAAAAAAAAAAAGACTTTAGTTCTCATGATAAGAAATATATATTCTTTGTTTTCTTTAATAAAATAATTCATTGATAATAAATATAAAAAAAAAATAATAGTAAGCAATAAAACTGTACAAAACCCCAGAAAATACTTGATTTGGTTCACCAAATCCGAAAAATATAATTTCAATGTAGGCTATTACATAAAAAAGTTAATTTTTGAGATATTGTAAAATGTTTCTTTTTCAAGTTTCCAACAAATATTTCTTTGTAAAATCGTTACAATTTTGTGTCTAAGTTTATATTTGAAAGTTACACAGATTTTTAGATTTGCATTTACATACGTTTAAATGTTATTTCCCATATTGAAATATAAAAATTGGAAAAAACAATTATTAAAATACAAAAATTAGAATTTTCTCGAATTCTAATTTTTGATAGGATTTTTCTAACGAAAAACATCAAATTAATTCCCAATGTATATTTCTTTGTTCAAATTTGGTGTAATAATTTCTCAATACATTTCGAAGTTCCTGAATTAGAGAATAAATGAAATATTTATTTAAAAATATTTTATAGTTTTTTTTTGTGAATTTACAATGTGAAAAAAATTTGAAACTTTTGTGTTATTTATCAATCGAACCTAAATATTCAAGGAATAAATAAAATATAGCTTAGCTTTTTAATTCAGGTGCTAGATAATATATTTCTTAAGCTATCCTCAACATTTAAACCAAATCATTTGATAAACATCTGAACTAGAAGATATTTACTTTATGCTTCTACTAAGCCAAAAAAGACCTCTTTTTTTGTTTTCATAGACATTTGCCATTTAAGTCATATATTCTGGTTTCCTAGAGTTTTTTTTTTTAACTTTTGAGCGCAAATATTCAAAAATATAACCAGTTACGAACTTTCTTCAAAAACATGTCGAAAGTAGTCACATATCTTAAAAGATCGATATAAATACCCTAAAGCCTAAAGTAGTGATATGATTATTCTAAATTAAATTACGTAGTATATTAATTTAGCTTCACTCAGTGCAAGAAACCCCATGTGAGTCAATGCCTACAATGTCTGCATCTGCACAATTTTATAAGAAAATATTTTAATCACGCTTTCTAACATTAAACTTGAGACTTCTGAACGAATGTTAAACGAATCGCGTGATACAATAAATAGTTTCTTTCAATACCATTCTGAAAGAACACCAAGCTTTAAAATTTTGAAAGAATACACACAAATACATAAAAATGAATATTTGTTTGTAAAATAGAATAAATACTATTTACGCTTCTCCTTAATATATCCTTCAATATCAATGACTGTATTCATTGCCGACAAGAAAATAAATATCATTCTTAATGAAACAAGATAACTATTTCAAATTCCAAAAGATATTTCCGAGATTATTTCTTCTGCGGCAGCAACGCTCCGGGTACCAGATAGTTTTATATACTTATAATAAAGCTCAATGTGTGTGTGTGTGTGCGTGTGTTTGTGTGTTGGCGCTCTGCAGGCCAGACCGTTGGACCTACAGCTACCAAATTTGGTACATATATACCTTGGAGGTCCGGAATGTGCACCTCGGCGCCCTTTTTTCGAATTTTTAATTAGAATTTGAATTAATTGAAATTTAAACGAAATTTCGACGTTTTCCAGCTATAACTTCCGAAAATAGGATCGCATAAACATGATTTTTACATCAATTTAAAGATAAAAAAATTAGCTTTCTAACGGTATCAGTTTTTGTAATTTATAACGTAAGCTTCTATTTTTAACGAATTTTTAAAGAAATATTTTAACTATGTTTTTATCACGTGACTCTATAAAATAAAAGAATGCCGGAAGTTCAAATAAAAAAAAAACTATCATCGTAAATCAAGTCTAAAGAAATGCAACTTTCAGCACGTGACTGGATAAAATAAAAGAAACATAAAATGTGATATTTTCTAAAAAAAAATAAATGCAAAGCAAAGGTTTCTTTAATCGTTTGCAATATCTAAATCATTTATTCCATAAATCATCTTTATTTACAGTAAACCTGATTGAATTTAGACAGGATATTCATTGAAATCCCGACTTAATGGCATATTTATGTAATCGTTTGCAATATCTGGATCATTAATTTAATACTTTTTTTCCCTTTCTCGCTTTCTTTAAAAAAACATTTAATATTTTGGCAACATCATCGAATTTTTTTTTTAATATTTTGAAAGCATAACCGATGGTTAAAAATGACTGATTTATAAAATTAAAGAATATTATTAGGAAAAGGTTTACTTTTAGATCTTTCCGTCCATCATCTTAAAGAAAATATTAATTTCAGGTCAATCAATGCCCGGAATTACTTCAAGGCTAATGAATATGTGATTTAATTGAAAATTTTAGAACGCTTTACACATGGCGAACCAGCTGGTCGCCAAAGGCGGCTAGTATATAAATATAAGTGGATTTTATTAAAAGTGGAAATATTATTTCTCAATTAATAGTAAAAAGATATTGAAATGACAAATATGATTATACATAATAACAATTCTAATATGAGTATTCTTCAATATGGCTGCGCCATAATGTGCAACGTCGTAACCATTCCTCACTACATTCCTAGGGATAAGGCATACGGCGTAGTATCTAGGAGTGAATTGGTTTCTAAATAAGTTTAATTGCATATCTCTAATGTAATTACTTTTTCTAGAGTCATCTATCGTCAAAAGCATCCAAACAGAGAGCTGATTACTAAAGTGTACAGAGTTATGTATGAACTATGTAATACAATATGATAATTGTCTCTCGCTTTTGGTGATAGCGATAGTGTGTGTGTAATTTAAATTCAAGAAATATGTTATTCAAAATATATTATGTCTAATTTTAACATTTACATAATTTTATTTGTAGATTGTAAAATTAAAAGTGAAATATAGTGAAACAGTATTAAGGTATCCGATTACGTTAAAAACACTTGTTATCGATAATATTGGCGATTTATTATTGTTAATTCTTTCAGTTCAGACTTTACTCTTTCCAAAACAGTTCATCTTTTCTAGGAAAAGAAAGCTATGGCCTATCATCCAGGATCATAAATTTTTCAGTTAACATTTGTATTTATCTTCAGTTTTCTCATGACTTTCATTTTCATAAAATTCTCTACCGTTAACGTGGTATCTCAGAAACTAATAGAAGAATTTACATAAAAATTATAGAGTATTTTTTAAATAAAATGGACAATGAAAGGAACGAAAAGTTATATTTTCGGTGAAATACTTTTTCATTTATAGTCGTTTTTAAAAAAATTAATTTTTAATTAATAAATTATATTAATTTTTTTTAAAAAACATACATGTGTATGTTTTTACCCATCACCTTTTTGCATCTCAAATTGTTTCTTAGATTTTGGTTCCTTTCATTCATCATTTTATTCTATAACTTGTGTGCCGAGAAAAATAAGATTTCTGCATTGCAATTTGGTGTATAGTGTTAACCGTTTTGGTTAGCTTTCATTAAAAAACTACAACAAATTTTCTTATTTTTTGAAATATATTATTTTCTCAGACAATTTTGTTGTATTTATAATATTTTGAATTATAAATCGACAGTACATCTAAGACACAGTTTTAAATAGTTTTTAAAAAATCAATTTTTTTAAATGTTCCTTCGAACGTAGTCGGATGCCTTATCCTTTTAAAATATTCATTCATTTAATATTGTTATGGAACTTTACCCGTTCCACTTCCGTAAATTATATGTATGGTGTGAAAACAGAATCAGCAGGCTTCAGTTGAAAACAACAAAGACATTTATTGAATTCAAAGACGACAAATACAAACAGCTGAAACAGTTACAGTTTTAGCTGTTTGAAACATCTACAGTTTAAATTTAGTTTAAAACAGCTACAGTTTTAAATAGTTTTTAAAAATCAATTTTTTTAAATGTTCCTTCGAACGTAGTTGAATGCCTTATCCTTTTAAAATATTCATTCATTTAATATTGTCATGGAACTTTACCCGTTCCACTTCCGTAAATTATTTGTATGGCGTGAAAACAGGATCAACAGGTCTTCGTAGAAAACAACAACGACGTTTATTGAATACGAAGAAGACAAATATATACAGTCGAAACGCAGACAGGCAACACATTACAACAAACAATAGCCTACAAACAGTAATCGGTAGTAATAACGTCCACAGCACACAAAGCGGTCAGACAGAATTCAACAGGAGAGGGGAATCTTCGTAACTTCACTTCACGGTTTCGGCAAACGGTATCCAGCTAAAAGAATGCATCTTACAAACACATGACTAAACGAATGCACCTCACTTCGTGTAAGTGGGTCTGGTGTACGTTAAATCTTTTAAGTCAAACGTAATCCCTCTGGTAAGGTTCTGTGTGGAGAGGGTCTGCCAACTCAGGTGTCGTCCTCGTCATCTGTCCGCTGTACAAAATGACGAGTTCCGTCCAAAAATATCCCTAGTGTTATTTTACAGTGGAATGTTAAAATAACTAAAACTAAAAAATGGCATCTTCTATTTTGTGAGCATTTTCTTGTTTTGATCCGAACGGAAATCCATTGAATACTTGACTTATCTAGGAATTCAAAATAATTTTAGTGTTGAATTATAATCATTATAAATGTTTTTTTGCTTACAATTATAAGAAATATGGCAATTGGGAAAAATATTTAAGAGATTTCAGTGTTTGTGAGAAAATTTCGGGGAGACTAATCTTGCAGGTTAACATCTAATATCTTGGTAAACTCTTTTTGACGGTTTTTATCATCTATTCGTTTATCAAGCAGTACCATTATCAAGAGAAAAATAACTATGAAAAATTAGAATTATTTTATTTAGTTCTGATGACTTCATTTTACCCTGTTTTTTATTATACAACCATCTTTGATATCCTTAATATTTCTTATATTTATAAATAAATATCGACTCATTTTAAATTCTTCCGTTACCTAACTAAACAAATAACAACAATCCATCTAATTAACCAAATGTGAGATTAAACTAAAGCTTAATTTCAACTCACCTAAAATTCTAATGTTTAGCTTGAAGTCAAAAGCATAGCAAAAATGTAAAGCTCAGAATTTTAATTAACACCCTTTCAAAATTTAAAGGGTGCGCACACTTAACCTAATTCCCTTCTAATTTCCTCCTACAAAGAATATTAATTAACTGTCCATTCTTTGCAGTGTGTGCGCGTAACACCTAAATGAATTCGAATGGCTGGGATCAAATTAAGATGGTCAAGATTACTGAAAAGATTTAATAAGGTGAATAGTCTGAAGTGAATTTGAGAGTTGGAAAATTGCGAATTACGGTACAAAATAAATACCTGTTATTATAATAGACATGAGCTGAAATACTGGAGGTTTAAGAAAGCAAGGGGGTTAACTAATATTACTGGATAAAAGGAAGGAGGGGAGCAATCACAGGAAGTTACATTCAAGAGTTTCTTAATTTTGTCGACAAAAAATTAAATTATTAGTGATAGGATTTTAAATCATAAAACGTTAGGTTTACAATGCGTGTATAGATTGAATTATAAAAATTATTGATTAAAATGCCGGAGTCCTGGCATAGGGGTAGCGTATCTTTCCCGTGATCTGGGTTTTCCGGTACGGGCATGGTGTTTATTTTGATTTCTATCGGTGAGTAGTGTGAATGTGCCGTCCTCCTGTGATCCAAATCATTAATATAATAAAATACTTTATTTGTATCGTAACTGCAACTGAAAAAGCATAATCTAATTAGAAAGTAGGTGAAAATTGAATAAATAATGAGTGTGAATCACGGGTAAGTCATACTACTGACCTTCGACCAGCTCGAAGGCACACGGATACACCACGAAAAACTGAATGACTGGACCACTGCTGCAGCAACACTAGCGGTAACTGTGGTGGAGTCTTAATGGCCATCACCGGCCACAGTACAACCCTCCCAGAAGGAAGTACGTCCGGTCATCGATGGGAAGCCAGTGCCCCCACCTATTATTGTACCCACCAGGTTGGCGAGATCCAACCACCATATCGGAAGCATCTCATCCCCTATTAGGAGATAACCCCCTGGGGGGTGAAGGAACAAGACAAAATTTGGAAACAAATTCGTATAGATTTGAACTTATATTGGTTCAATTTCGGCTATTCTTCATTCTAAAAAAAGGTATTTTTGGAATTTTGTCTTTAGGCTTTCCGCTCAGTACTCTTGAGCACAATAACTCAAAAATGGTTTGAACAAGATGCGTGAAATTCGGAATAATGATTTCGTCCGAAATCTGTAAATTTCTACAAGATTTCGGATGAAATCCATTCAGTGGAAGTTTTTCTATTCGAGTATCCGCAACTACAAAATTCAAGGAACAAGATAAGCGATATTACTGACTCTCCGCACAACCCAAAAGCAATCGGAAATAAATACTGAATCCCCTGCCCGTCGCAACAACAACACTGTGGTTGCGTTCTAAGGGCCATCACCACCCACTGAACAATCCTCCATGTAGGGAGTACGCCTCGTCATCCGTGGGGGTCAGACCCCCACTTATTAATATACCCGCCGGGTTGGTGAGATCTAACCACCATATCGGCAACAACTCATCCTCAAAGGGGTTGTGAATCACAGGTAAGTCACAAAGCAGCCTTCATTTTGATTGCAAAATTGATTGCAGTGACTGCAAAATTAAAAATTTATTTTTTAATAGGCATAAAGTTTTTAAAATTGCCTTTGTTTATTTTATTAGTATTTTTATTGAGGTTGATTTACAGTAGTGAGAATTTTTGCTTCTAATATCTATCATGCAACCACTATATTTGATTGATTTCTTAGCTTTCTATATATATCCATTAGGTTTATGATAAGGCCTCCTGATTGAGTTGAAGAGTTGTTGATTTGAAATCAAACTTCTTCAAAGACCCATCATGTGCCTGATGCTGAAACTCACTCATTTCCTTTCCATGATCAAATATTATCTCCCTGGTAGGAACTAAATG
>JAPMOQ010020221.1:12869-23065 GCA_026543055.1 Argiope trifasciata | reverse complement strand
AAACTTGGGGGTCTGGGGTTTTTGGCCACGAGGAATCGATTGGCGCCAGTTTTGAAGCGCTACGGTCGAGCAGTTCGGAGTTACAGATAGGTTATTTTCAAACTTTATTAGTTCGCCATAATGGCTACTTAAATTTTCAAGCGGTAACGTGCTGCCATCTATAGCCAATGTGGAGAACTAATAAAGTTTTATGTTTATGCTGTTATAGGTTTATAATATGTTTCTTATGTATGTATATATGCTTGGTTTTTCTAAATAAATTTGTCAAAAATATTGAACTTCAACACACTTCAATCTTTACCTTTACTTTACCTTTGTATAGAATAGTTCCCTTTCCCAACTCTAACTTTGTTTAGAATAGTTTACAATGGTGCACTTTAACCGGTTATCTTTTCACCAATGGTTTCACAAATTTTCTTATGGCATGTATTGTTTTGATAAATCACAATTGAAAATTTAAATCTTCGAGTTAGCTTCGATACCTGTTTTCTCCGAGCGGAGATCGGTCACCCGCTAGTGAATTATGAAAAGGAAAACAGTTTGCAACTTAAGTACAGACAATAACTACATATAAATAAAAAGGAATGTTTATGTGTTGCTGTACCGGTTATCCGATTGCGATAAAACTTTGACAGCATATTGAATTGAATATAAATAAAAGTAAAATAAGTACTATTTCTTCTTCTTTATATATTCTACCATTTCACTGAATGTATAAGTTGCCTACAAGAAAATAAATATCATTCTTCGTATTATTCTTCATTAAGCAATATAACTATTTCAAATTCCAAACGATGTTTCCGAGATTATTTCCTCTGCTGCAGCAACGCGGCGGCTACCAGCCAGTAAAATATAAAATGCAATACAGATAATAAAAAATTTAAATTTTGAATACAACATTACAAATCTAAAAATAAGAAATTGTGCTTAACTAAATATTTAATTGGAGTAATTTAAATTAAGTATTCAAATAGTTTGCAGTTGGATGACAAGCCACGCTATGCATTTTGTTATTTTATGAAGAACTTTCCTTTCGTCGTATCTATGATGAAAAGACTTGGATACCATCATTTATGATTCCCATAATTTATTATTTGATATTGATTAATGGTAACTGCTATCAAAGCTTGCAAATGGTAAACCCATAAGCAGAACAATAATAAAGGGATCCAGTATTAATCACAATACAGCGTTTTTTGATATTAATAATTCGATTAGAGAATCACTTCTCGTGCGAGCGTTGAACTTTTCATAGTATCTATACCAAGTAAAATTTAGAATTGTTTTAGGCATGATTTAAAATTTATAAAGTAATATGTTCTTTCAAGAATATTATTTGTTGTATGTGCCCTAGAAAACCGTGTTATGAAAGTCACACAAGGCTGTGAAAAAACGGTCGATTGTCATTTTATTTTTATTTTTCATTTAATTGTTGAATTTTGAATTTTATTGTTTTCTATATACCTTTATGTATTAGAAAAATAAAAAGAATTAAAAAAGTATTAAGAAATATGTTTTTTCAAGAATATTATTTATTGTATGTGCCCAGAAAACCATGCTATGAAAGTCACACAAGTCGATGAAAAAAGAGCCAATTTTACCCATTGTCATTTTTCTTATTTTTCATATAATTATCGAAATTTAAATTTTGTTGTTTTCTAGATACAATTATATAGTGAAAAAATAAATAGGATTTAAAAAAAATATAAAGTAATATGTTTTTACAAGAATATTATTTATTGTTATATGTCATTTGAGAATAAAATGTATATTTCAACGCATTTACTTTTTTCAATCATAACATATTGTGGAAAAGTTCCAAAGTATATCTATATATTAAGAAAAGTATCTGCAAAATGTATTGGCAGTTTTTCATACTAATACATTCATTAGAAAATTTAATTTGAGTGTAAATGAAATGCGGCCTCTTAGATCGTATCCCTTCATTTAAGAATTAAAAAGATTTATATGTAGCCATTTATATATAAATCTTTTTAAATAACGGTAGCATGGCAAATATTTTGAATTACATTGCCCTTCATTCCTCTAAAAAGTAAAAAATAAAAAATTGCTTGCTTTTGTATTATGCTTATAATTTTCTCTATCATTGTTTAAAAGGAATTTATTTACATTTAAATTTATTATGAATGACACTGTTCTTCATTTTTTAAAAAGTGAGTATACTCTAAAGCAAACAAGAGTTTTGGCTTTTTTCTGTATTTTGTCCGAAACTTATCGTTCATTTTATATTTACCAGGAATTTGCAGCAATTTATAATCACGGTGACTGTTTTGAATTAGTTTGTATTGGTATTCTTCCAAAGTTTGAACTTTTACGCAAATAAAACTTGGTTGGTAGGTTGGTTTGTTGGTTTGGGTTTTTGGGCACATAGGTTATCTTTGACCAAGCTGCGCCAACATATGGTTAAAAAGTGGTTAAATGATCATTAAAGTTTAAATAAATGAATAGTTGCTAAAAAACAGCTAATAATAGCTAAAAAACACTGGAAACAGTCGCACATGATGGCGTATTTACAGGATGTGTAAATGCAGGATAAAAATGTAATCCGAAAATATAATTGCACTAGCATGATTTTTATATCAATTTAAAGATAAAACAATTAGCCTTCTAACGGTATCAGTGTTTTTAATGTACAACTTAAGCTACTATTTTTAACGAATTTTTAAAGAAATATTTTAACCATGTTTTTTAGCACGTGACTGGATAAAATAAAAGAAAACAATGCCGGAAGTTCAAATAAAAAAAACCTATCATCGTAAAATAAATCTAAAGGATAAAATAAAATAAATAATATAAAATAAATATAAAATGTGATATTTTCTTTAAAAAATAAATACAAAGCAATATCTATATCATTAAGTCAATAAATCTTCTTTATTTACGGTAAACCTGATTGAATTTAGACAGGATATGCATTGAAATCCCGACTTAAAGGCATATTTATGTAATCGTTTGCAATATCTGTATCATTAATTTAATACTTTTTTCCCTTTCTCCCTTTCTTTAAAAAAACATATGTAATATTTTGGCAACATCATCGAAATTTTTTTAAATATTTTGGAAGCATACCCGATGGTTCAAACTGACTGATTTATAAAATTAAAGAATATTATTAGGAAAAGGTGTACTTTTAGAACTTTCCGTCCATCATCTTAAAGAAAATATTAATTTCAGGCCAATACATGCACGGAATTACTTCAAGGCTAATGAATATGTGATTTAATTGAAAATTCTAGAACGAATTACTCATGGCGAACCAGCTGGTCGCCAAAGACGGCTAGTAGCACATAAAAATTTAAAAATGTTTGAATGGTGGTTCTCTTCCAATAAATCAGTGAGAGTTAAAAATGATGAGTGAAAAAACTGGTTATGATGAATATTAAAAGCTGGGCACTCGATCAAAATGTGATGAACTGTAAAATCTGTGACCCAATGTGGAACGTATAGGCTCTCTGTCACCAAATAGTAAGTGTTTGTGAGTAAACCGAGTGTACCCTATACGAAGGCGCGTGAATATTATTCTTACGTACAGGTAAAACTGGCCACACGCTTAGAAAAGGCTTAATTAACAGTTTATTCTTCCTGTGGAAATTCCATGTTTCTTGCAACAGAGAAAATATTGGGCACGCATCGGAATTCTTTGCATCACAACATGGTATCCTGCGATTCGAGAAACAAGTGGCAGTTTTTGCAAATAAAGCTTTCGACTGTCATTTATATTATACCAGCGGGTGACCGAGCTCCGCTCGGAGAAAATAGATATCGAAGCTAACTCGAAGATTTAAATTTTCAATTGGGATTTATCAAAACAATACATGCCGTAAGAAAGTTTGTGAAACCATTGGTGAAAAGATAACCGGTTAAAGTGCACCATTGTAAACTATTCTAAACAAAGTTAGAGTTTGGAAAGGGAACTATTCTATACAAAGGTAAAGTAAAGATTGAAGTATGTTGAAGTTCAATATTTTTGACAAATTTACTTAGAAAAACCAAACATATATACATACATAAGAAACATATTATAAACCTATAACAGCATCAACATAAAACTTTATTAGTCCGCCCTATTGGCTATAGATGGCAGCACGTTACCGCTTGAAAATTTAAGTAGCCATTATGGCGAAATAATAAAGTTTGAAAAAATCCTATCTGTAACTCCGAACTGCTCGACCGTGGCGTTTCAAAACCGGCACCAATCGATTCCTCGTGGCCAAAAACCCCAGACCCCCAAGTTTACCGGAGTTTATTAATTCTGGGGCGATTTTCGACTTGGCAACCATTCCTCGTATTATAGTATTAGATTCGCAATTTTTTACTATCACATTTACAAAGTTTTTATGTCATTTGCATTCAGAATAATAATTTTAAATCACTATATACTTCATTCCTTAGAAAGGAAAAATGATCTAAAAGCAAAATTTTTAAAAAAATCATTGGGAAGAAAAAAAATAATGTATTAATCTTATGAATAAGTTTCATGAATTCGTTTGCTAGCTCAAGCAAACGATTTGTATATAAATCTGACGATATTCAAAGTGGTTTCCGTTCCAAATGCTGTGGTTGCTAGAAAAAAATGAAGACATTTTTTTTTGAGCTAGAGAAAAATTGTTTATGCTTCAATTTCTGCATATCCCAACTGGTTCAATACTTCTGAAGCGTAGTAGGTCGTGCGTGGAATTTCCGTCGATAGAAAATTCTACGAGTTGCGATGTTTGACATGTTTGAAATACCTGCTGAGCAACAGGAATACGGGTCGACAGGAAAAAAAGAATATCGAACGTGTTTATTCTGACATATTTCGACTTCGAGCAATTTTTTTTTTTTTTTTATTCAGACATTTATCGGTTTCTGTTGGTTTGCGTTTCTATAAAGATATGCATTTCCACATTATGGAATGCTGGATAATACGATGGAGACTAGAAGCTTAGAATTTTTTAGAACTTTATAAGCAAGATTAAAACTTATTTGCTTATAAATGTAAAAGGATGATGTATAACTTTGTGAGATTACTTCAGCGAATATCTCAGAATATTTACTAAAAGGGGGATTTAACGATAACCAATTCTAAACAGTAGATTTAACGACGATCTTATCTAGTCTATACTTATAATAAAGCTCAATGTGTGTGTGTGTGTGTTGGCGCTCTACAGGCCAGACCGTTGGACCTACAGCTACCAAATTTGGTACCTGCATACCTTGGAGGTTCGGAATGTGCACCTCGGAGCCCTTTTTTCGAATTTTAATTAATTAAAATTAAAGCGAAATTTCGACGTTTTTCCGTTATAACTTCCGAAAATATTATTGCACAAACATGATTTTTACATCAATTTAAAGATAAAAAAATTAGCTTTCTAACGGTATCAGTCTTTTTAATTTATAACGTAAGCTTCTATTTTTAACGAATTTTTAAAGAAATATTTTAACCATGTTTTTATCACGTGACTGGATAAAATAAAAGAATGCCGGAAATTCAAATAAAAAAAATTATTATCGCAAAATAAATCTACAGAAATGGTACTTTCAGCACGTGACAGGATAAAATAAAAGAAATATAAAATGTGATATTTTCTTTCAAAAATAAATCCAAAGGTTTCTACGATCGTTTGCAATATCTATATCATTAATTCAATAAATCTTCTTTATTTTCGGTAAACCTGATTGAATTTAGACAGGATATGCATTGAAATCCCGATTTAATGGCATATTTATGTAATCGTTTGCAATATTTGTATCCTTCAATACTTTTTTCCCTTTCTCGCTTTCTTTGAAAAACAAACAAACATATTTCATATTTTGGCAACATCATCGAAAAAAACATTTTTAATATTTTGGAAGCATAACTGATAGTTAAAAATGATTGATTTATAAAATTAAAGAATATTATTAGGAAAAGGTGCTCTTTTAGAACTTTTCGTCCATCATCTTAAAGAAAATATTGCTTTCAGGCCAATCAATTCCCGGAATTACTTCTAGGCTAATGAATATGTGATTTAATTGAAAATTTTAGAACGCATTACTCATGGCGAACCAGCTGGTCGCCAAAGGCGGCTAGTAATAAATAGATTTACCAATGAAGTAGCAAAATATCTACAAGTAAGTAGATTTAACGATGAGGTTGAATATCTATAAACAAGTGGATCTGATAGTGAAGTAGTAGAACATCTATTAATAAGTGGATTTAACGATGAAGTAGCAGAATAATATTAATAAGCGGATTTAATGCTGAAGTAGCAGAATATTTACTAATAAGGGGATTTAAAGTTGAAGTTACAGAATATCGATTGATAAATGGATTTAACGAAGCCTTTAATATCTATGTATAAGTAGATTTAACGATTATCTTTGTTATCTGCTAATAAGTGGTTTGAACGGTGAAGTAGCAGAATATCACATCTACTAATATGTAGATTTAATGATAACGCATGTGCGTAAATTACAATATGAAGCCAAGAATCAAAATTAATAACTATAAAATTCTTAAAATTAAAACAGAAACTCAAATTTGACGTTTAATAGAAAATGATTTCGTATTTTACTACTTGCTCTTATTTGAAAGATTAATCTTTTGTTTAACATTGCGCTTGTATTGATATTAGAACATATTCTTCAACTTCGTATGACTGTATAGTCTACTAATAATATGAATACTTTTTAAGTAGATCGATATTTTGAGTTTGATCCAGTTTCACAGTCATTGCTGCGATTTATGTAGTATTACAAGAGCAGTTTAATTTTCAAAGAGTAGAGTAGTTACTACTTTTATAGAGTAAACTACCACAAGAGTAGTTTAATTATAGAAATAAGTGACGTAATTGTTGTTAGAAAACACTCACCCATTATTTACTATTCCTCCCATAAATTCTCTTACATTACATTGGTGAAAGACAGCAATAAAATATAGATATTTGGCGAAAATATAGCATTTGTAATAAATTTATCTCTAGAATACTGGAAATCTACCTCTAGAATACTAGAAATCATTAGAAATCTATCACTAGAATCACTAGTTTTTGGACATCCATCTATTTGTCGAATACACTGGATTTCATTGATTGAAAAATTTGCGTACATGGATTATTGCCAAAGAACCAGTCTACATGCGAACATCAAACATAAACAAGTTTGCGACATTCAAACCAATAGCCAGTCAACAGTTGAATGGATTATTTCAGAATTCGATATGAATCTACATTTTAGATGCTAAATCCATGAATAATTTTTTATTTACATAGATCTATGCATTTTGTTTGTTGCCGGGTTTTACTTGCCGGGATTTGGATTAAATTTGATATAAATCTGCATTTTAGATGCTGAATGCATTAAATTTTATTTGCATAGCTTTTTGTATCTTTTAATTTTCTGGTTCGTTTTTATTGGCAGCCAGGTATACGAATATGCCAACTAAACAAGTTTGCGATATGCAAATTGGCAAACAACCATTCGACATATTTGATTCAAAATTCGATATGAATCTACATTTTAGAGATGCTAAATGTGTGTATTAAACTTTATCTACATAGTTCTTTGTGTTTTATAGTTATTAGGTTGACTTATATTCAGACAGTCAGTTATGTACATTTATTGCCAATAAATTTCGCTCAAGATTTGATAGAAATCTAGAAATGTAATCGTAATTACATATACCGATAGTTAGTCGTCTAGATTAAAACGTTTTTCGTATATAAGGAACTTCGTATATAAGGAAGTGTTTTTGGCTGTACTTCCACCATACTTCGCATATAAGGAAGTGTTTTTGGCTGTACTTCCACTATACTTCGTATATAAGGAAGTGTTTTTGGCTATACTTCGTATATAAGGAAGTGTTTTTGGCTGTACTTCCACTATACTTCGTATATAAGGAAGTGTTTTTGGCTGTACTTCCACTATACTTCGTATATAAGGAAGTGTTTTTGGCTGTACTTCCAATATACCTGTATGTTAAGAAGCAAAATTAACTTAAATAGGAGACTGAATATTCTACTTTAAGTTGACACATACCCTAGTAGCACACAAATACTGTACAATATTGTCTGGCATTGATCTATATTCGCAATATTGTTTAAAATTGAAGAATATTGCTTAATATCATATAATATTATAAAATATTGAAAAATATTGTGCGACAGGTTGTGTTACCTGTGCAGCAGGGTAATTATAATACTCACTGTATGCATTTATTTGGTGTTCACGTTTCTTTTTCACAGTTTATTGACAAACAACGGTGACGGTCTGAACCGTCCTTCTTTGCAATTGTGATTGAGTTTTGTTGAAAAATTCATATGTTCATGCCCGATTATTAATTTATCCAGTTAATTTGAATAAAAAAGTGTAACAATTTATTGAGTAAGTGGTAAAGGTTTTCGTACTTTACATAAAATCTATCTACATTTAAATTTTCAACTTCCACAAAGATACTGCAAAGTTAAATTATTCTTTCAAATTGACATTTCAGACTTTTCTTCGAAGGAAGGAGCATCCAAATGAAAGGAACATAAGTTAGTTATTATTTTGCAATCAGCACAAGTTTAAATCACTTAATAAACTTTGTACTTTAAAAATAAATTGTGTTTTCCTGAGGGTGACTCAGCTCTTAATCCCTTAATAAGTTCCAAAATGATTCATTTTCTGGTTCGTTTGTGACTTTTATGAGCAAACGATTTCCAGAAATGTTTCATTCTTACAACGCTCCACGGGGAGGGAAGGATTTTGTGAATGAGAGGCTAAATAAGATTTACACCAAGAATAAAGTGATAAACAAGCTTAAACAAGTAATTCCCTTCATTTAGCTACAAACTGAAACATAAAATTTATACCGGCTGTTTCCTAAATTTTAAATTTAGAAATCTTTTGAACATTTTGTTCCACAGAGGTAATCATAATTATGCAGTAATGAATGGAATAAATAACATTTGGAAAAGAATTCTGTTTATGTTTCTTTATGCTTGATTGTGGGTTATTCAAACATTCTTTGTGATTATAAAACCACTATTAAGCTATAAGACTGCCTAATGTTTTACAGAATAAACTGTTTTGCGTAATAGAAATTGCTTTAATCTTGTATATTTGCAATGCAGGATTTGATGATAATTTGCTTAAATTAACATAATAGTTTTGTTATAAAAGCTTTTAATTCGTAAATGAATGAAATGAATGCAATCATTTTCGTGAATTGACATCATTTCATTAACCCTTTCGTTTACAACGACAAGCCTGTAACTCGGAATATCGAATTAATGAAGTTTTAATTTCTAATCTGAAGTTAATTGAAAGCATTAAGTAATTTAAAAGGTGAACATCACTTAGATGCGTTTAATATATTCAGTGCTTCTTATGCAATTATAGGATTTAAATAATTTTCAATGTTTTTGAAGTGATGAAATTTGAAAGCTCATATGTCAACAGTTTAACTTTTTTTTTGTTGCATTTAGTGAAATTTAATTATTAGTTTTAAATGATTAATTTATATTTATAGGATTTTGAAAAAGTATTTATTATTAAATTACAGCATTTATTATTACATTTACAGGATTTATTATAAAGGTATACGACTACACTCGGATTAAA
Organism: Argiope trifasciata; assembly: GCA_026543055.1. Taxonomy (NCBI): domain Eukaryota; kingdom Metazoa; phylum Arthropoda; class Arachnida; order Araneae; family Araneidae; genus Argiope; species Argiope trifasciata. The sequence goes on along the minus strand of JAPMOQ010020221.1, from coordinate 13,480 downwards.
TATTTTGAAAAATTGGATTTTTAAAAAATTATTTAAAACTATGGGTTTTGGATGTATTATCAATTATAATGAAAAATACTATAAAAACAAAAAAAAATTATTTTAAAACATAATATATTTTAATAAATAGGAAAATTCGGAATAATTTTTGTGAAATTTAACCGAAATTGTTAACACTTTTCACAAAATTGTTAGGCAACAATAGTATTTTTCTTTCTATACAAGTTAAGGAATACAATGAGGAATGAAATGAACCAAAATCTGTGAAAAGTGCTGAGATGCAACGAAGTTAAAAGTAAAAATATGTGTATAGATACATTTTTTTTTCTAAATTCACAAGTTAATTGTTCTAAAAACCCCTATTAATGAAAAAAATATTTCACCGCCAATAAAACTTTTGGTTCATTTCATTGCCCATATTATTTGACCAACACTCTAAAATTTCTAAATATCAGAAAAATGCTGAAAAATCTAAATATATCTATTAGTTTTTGAGATATCATGTTAACGGTGGAGAATTTTTATGAGAATCAAAGTTCTGAGAAAATTGAAGTGAAAGACAAATTTAGCTGAAAAAAATATGTGACCCTGGATGATAGGTCAGGTCTTCC
>JAPMOQ010020220.1:118232-188662 GCA_026543055.1 Argiope trifasciata | reverse complement strand
TTTTAGTTTTAAAAACATTGAGTTCATATTTATTGCACATTACCATCATTTTATAATAGGGGGGGGGTACCTCTTCTGAAACCTTTTAATTAAAAAAAATTCCACACATAATAGTAACTTAAATTTGTATGTAAACATTTCAAAATGAGCTAATATCAGAATAAGAGTTCAACTGATGCAATTTTTCCAATTAAGGGATACATTTGTAATGTTACTCTTCCAGGGTTATCAGTTTCAAAAATTAATAATTGATTTTTTAAAATTCTTTTGTTAAACAGTAATAATAAGAGTATTGCATTCTTTTATAAGTACTATAAAATTTTCGCACATTTTCATCATAATAAAATGACCAAGAGCTTAAAACTGTTTATACAGTCATTTTTCATTTTTATATTTAAGAAATAGCTAGAAGAAGAAAGACACTGTTAATAATTTCAAGTAAAAAAAAATTGAAAACATATTTCAAGTATAATAATCTTAAAAATTTACATAGGTAAAATTTTTATGTAAATTAAACTGAAATTTTTGAAAGAAACAATGTATATTGAGCAAGAATGTCATTGTTAAATTTACTTTTAAAAGCAACATAAATAATAATTATTTCACAAATTTAATGAATAACTTGAATTTAAATTTAGCAGGATTATGCAAAAGTAAAGGTATTTTTGTCAACAAATAAATTTAAAAAAATACATTTTTTAAGAATAAACAGCAACAGTAATTTATTAAGAAATTTTTTTAAAAAAATGAATTTTAGAAGTTTACTAAGAATACACTGTTTTTAAACTAGAACACACAAAACAAAACAAAAAAAAATACCTTTTTGTTCTTATCAGCATTTTCATTCTGGGCAGTGGAACTATCACTTCCCAAAATACTCAAGGAATAAGCATTATATTTATTTCCTTCAATTTTAGTATTCAATTCTTTCAGCTGGCCTATTAATTTCTAAGAAAAATAAAATCTTCATTAAGTGAAATTTAATCAGTTCCTTTCTGAAAAACAATTCCATTAATTATTCAATATAACAAACAACTGATCTACAAAATACAAAAATAGTATAAACTAAATAAAATAAAGAATAAAACATGAAATGATAAATTTTAATGATAATAAGCCATCTTATCAGAAACATTTAAAAAAATTTCATCATCTGACTAAACTGATGTAAAAGATATTAATATTTAACAAAATATATTCATTACATTTAAGGTATGTAAATAATAAAATAACATTTCGCTTCTTTAATTATATATATTATTTCCAAAACATAATTCTAATTTCAAATTAGACAAACAATGAAATAAATTAACATACAAAATTACAAATCAATACTACTTTTGAAGGTTGAGTTAATATTGCGTTACAGAATTACTGCTTAGATTTATTATTAGTAACTTTTGCAGTTGGTTCATTGAAAAAAATTGATTACAACAAGTTTAGATATAAATTCATGACCCTGTTCATTCAAATTGCCAATTATTAAAGCCATGTTATCTTAACTGCCTGTTCCTTCTGTAAATGGATCTTTACATGGAGACTAGTTTCATGACATCATATCACTATTAATAATATAAATGTAAGGTTCATTAATTTTCTAAATTTCACAGTATTTAACTTCAGTCTTGAAAATTACATAGATGTTATACAGAATCTTTCTTTAGCTTTAAATAACTGAAGAAAATCAGAAGAGCAATTAAATATTTGATGAAACAATGAAAACGTTTTGAATTTCAAGGCAACTATGTAATCTATTGTAAGAAATTGAGAATTTTTCAAACTATTCAAAATTCAGAATATTTTTGCCTTTATGTTAAGCTGGTATAAATTTTAAAAACTTTTTTTTGAAATGGTATAAAAATATTCCTGAACAATACTATTTTTAGAAGTTATGAAGGAAAAATGCTAAAACTTTGCCAGATTTTAAACAGAAATTCTAATTAAAATTTCAGCAAAAGAAAAAAAAAAATCACTCTAAGTTGCACGTTTCCATTCACCAGAGCATATATGTAAATGGTAAATTTAGTAACTGTAAATCAAACTATCTGAAAGCACTAATGCACTAACAAACACACATTCACCTTTATTACTAATAGTGATATATTTTTAATATCAAACTACATATAATAATTAACAGGAATGTCTTTTATAATTCATCTCTGAGGACAATTTATAATAATATTTCTATATCAAATAAGAAGAAAATTTTGTGGAAGCTCCAGAAACTTTAAAACAAATTGAATGGAAAAATAAGTTACAGTAAAAATAATTTTTTAATTTTTTTTTAAATCTGATATAATCAACAGTTGAGAGGTATCTTTACCTTATCTTTCAGTGCTGGGTTTTTTAAAGAACGCTTTATATATTCTTCTGCTCTTCCATACAGAGCAACAGCTTCAACCCATTTGCTAGCAGCAGCATAAACTTCAGCAATATAAAAACACCTAAAGAAATAATCTATGTATTATATTCTGAAGTGTGCAGTATATAATTTTATAACAAATAAAAAAAGAAATAGCCGCAAAAAAAATCTTTATAAAATAGAAGATATTTTCATTTAATCCCTTATAGCTTTTCCTCATTATTAAGCTGTGTAACATAAACATAAGATAATTGAATGGTTTGCTGCAAAAAGCTCCAATTCTTCAAGTTTGCAGAAAACAGGCAGTAGCAGCAGGAGCTACCTTTATATTGTAACAAACTAATAAGACAAACAGCTTCATTGCTTGAGTTAATGTGAGAACTAATTATTGGAGCTATATCTTTCTGCCACTAAATGAATGATTTTACAACATGATAGTACATGTGACTCCAAATTCCCCTAATTGGAGCTACATCCTTTTCAAATCAAACTCTTCAATTGCGAAATGAATTTTAACATGACAAATTTATCTATTAGAGTATTGTGCATGATATTAAGAAAATATATTGAAAGATTCCTTAAAAAAATTTAGATAGTTAAATTTTATTTTCTTAATATTTCAGTGCATACAAGTTCAAATGTGCAATACCTTTTTTTCAATGAAATTTGTAACCAACATAAATTTTATTTTCAAACAGAAATATGCATGAGTGAGGAAACAAAGACATTTTTATTCAGCATGATGGGTAAAAATTTGTAAGATGTAGAATAGGTAAAGAACTACATCCTGACTGCATTCAGGCAAATGTGAAGAACTCAGTTATATGGTTTGGTCATGTATGTCAGTAAATAAATAATGTTATTGATGAGGTACTAGATGCAATAAAATACATTGACACTATGCTAGAGTCAAGACATATATTCCATCAGATATCTGTTTCCCAACAACGCATCATTTATTTTTCAATAGGTTTCAGCTCTTAGTCACACAACAAAAATATTGAAAGAGTGGACAAAAAACACTGAATTGTTATCATGTTCAGAAAACAATCCTGACCTCGAACCGATTGAAAACTTATGACACTATTAGAAAATTCTTTTACAAATGAGGTCTATCAAATAAAAAAGAACTAATTAAGATTATAACTATTTTCTGGCATCAAGTAATTATGAAAAAAGAACTTACAACTCTCTTCAACTCAATGAAACATTGATGTAAATTTGTAATAAAAAAGTAAAAGCAACCCAACTAAATATTGATAACTCAATGCAATCATCAGCATTTAATATATTTTGAAAATCATTGCTGCATAACTTTTTTACACTGCAAATATTTGAATTTTGGGTTTTTTTTAAATTGAAATGTAACATTTCCTATAAGCAAACAAAGTTAGAAAACAAAATTTTCCAAAAAAAGTTCAAAACTTAAGTCACCACTGTATATAAGAAAACTAGAACATTTTACTTTCCATATAATAATTTTTATGCAATGCGATTTTCACACACCAATTTATTCACTATTTATCCATGTGTTTATTGTTTTAAAAATCAGGCAGTCTTGCGTAATTAAAGAATGCAAAGATTTTTCTTTTTCTTTACTTAAGGATTAAAACATATTCAATAGTTAAATATAAAAGTTTGATATTTAATAAAATGTTACACAAACATAACAGAAAATATAAATAATACTTTTCAAAGCATAACACATTGATAAAAATGAAGACAAAGCCTTACCTATGAGCCTTGTAAGCTAAAGAACTAGCTTCTGTTTCTTCTAGAAAGTTTGAATCATTTTCAAGTCCTGGTAGTTGAGTCATTTCATTTAAATTCTACAAATATATATATATAATTTATACACATAACGGAAAAAGCAACTATATTGTATTCTGACTTTAAAAATTTATTTTTGTTTCAAGATTTGAAAAAAAATTATTAGATTTTCATACACAGTCTCAAGCAATCTAAAATATACTTAATTGGCAACTGAAAATTAGATATGCTTATAACAGATTATGATTTATGAAGTTTGACCAAAATCAAATGTTTTGTTGGGGACTCATTCATCATTACTGTGAATTACATAGATTCATGATTTTTTAAAGCACTTGATCACCTTTCAATATTATTACCCAATTTAAAAAAAAAATCATATCTAGAATTTGTAAAGATCTTTTATAAATCTAAATAAAAATAAATGAAACACCAATTTAAAAAAATTATCAATAAATTTAAATCATTCAATAGATTTATAATATATTTTATTTACAAGTACTATGAAACATAAAAAAAAGTTTGTCAATTAAAAATTAATTAGGTAATTTCTTTTAACTTATGTACATTGAATGAGGACTGTTTAAATTCATTTTGAGTGTTCTTGAATAAAAAATTAAAAACTTGACTATTTGGTTTTCAGAATTTATAGATATTTAAACCCTTTGTTTAAAATAGCAATCTAAAAATTCAATGCTGTAAAACTCACATTTTAGTTATCATAATATTTAAAATTTAATTTATTGAAATAACTAACTTCTTGGCTTTTAAAAATCCTAACTTTAACAAAATTACTATTTTTCTCAAAAGAAAAGCTAAGACAGAAAATTCTTGTGCACAAAATTTATCGTTTTAATTGAAAATATAATAACAAATTATAGAAGGATTACTAGATTTTATGTACAAGATTCTTTTATATTAAAAATATTACAAGTGTATAAATAAAGCATTTATTTATAACCATGTTAAGATCATAGTTAAAGCTAATATTAAATGACTTTTTGCTTCCTCATGTACAATGCTTACAGTAGAGAGTTGTCAATAACTTTTAAGTAAAACAAATTCATAAATTAAATATTTATAAGTATTTCAAATTCTACTTCAAAAAACTGATATAATATTTGAATGAAAGCTTAGTTACAGTTAATTAAATATGTAAAATCTTATTAGTAAAGAACATGAAGATGACTTCATTCAAAGTAATACCTAGTATATTAGTTAATATTTCACAAATAATTTTGAAATTTTCATTGTGATGCTTCATTTCAGCTAAATAATTAAATACTTCAAAATCTAATATTTGAGAACTGTCAAAAGTAACAATGGTTTATGTCCATCAGTCAAAGCTTATAGCATTTTCTCCCTCTTGTACCCCCCTATTGTTATATCACAGATTATAGCAAAAACAATAGCTAAAAATACCACAGTTAACTACAGAGTTTTATGATCTAAAAATTAACTATGAGATTATAGCTTTTATCAGCTATATACTAATTCAGAGCTGCTCTCATGATAAACAAGCATATTTACAAACGAAATACATAGACTACTTTCACTCAAATTTTAATTTGAAGAGGAAAAAAAAAAATGAAGTTAAATGTTTTCTTACCTGAATAATAATTTCATATGGTCTAACTAAATCTTGTGGCTTTGTTACTCTCCTTCCATCTCCTCCAGCATCTGGAGACATGTTCTCTTTCAAGGATTCAATCAATAATAAATTACGCTCTACAGTCTTGGACAGCCTGATGTAAGTCAAGTATGACTGCAAGAAGGTCAAACTAGACTGAACAGCTTCAGAACGACCTTTGGCAGCCTATTAATAATAATAATAATAATAATAATAATAATAATAAAAAGTAAGATAAGAGAAATAAATGAATTTTATTTTTTACAGAAAGGAAGCGCTTAATAAAAAAGAATAGAGACACAGAGGTAAAATTAATTTTATAAAAAAGATGAGGCAATACAAGATAGCAAACTTGATATGTCCCTACATGTTTATAAGCAGCCAAAATACATCAAAATAGCATTCATTCATACACAAATGCACCAACTATATTATTGAAATATCGTTAACCTTTTACTTCAAGTGTCCTGTATTTTATGTATTAGTAAGATACATTAAAGGATTCAGCGAGCATTTGAATATAGTATTTTTTTCAAACTGAAAATAAATTTATCGGTATATTTTCTAAGTGAGCACTGAAAATTTCCTTAAGATTTTTTTACAATTGAAAAATTTTGATTATTATTCTGTATTTGCAGAAAAAAAAAGAAGTAAATTTATTATTGTTTTAATTGTTTCAATAAGAAATTTTTTCATTGTAATAACCAAGTAAATAATCTTAAAAGAGAATAATTCAATTTTGAAAAAATATTTGAAACCTGTGCCTTTATTCCTAAACCGTTTTGGGTATATTTCACATATATTTACATTTCATTTTCAATGATGATGAATGCTATATACTATGAAACTTTTTTTTATTAGTTTTAATTTGCACTAAACTTTATTTCTTTAATGAAAAGTTGGGTAATCTGCTTTTATGCTTAGCAACTGCAATGACTGATCAAATAGAAAAGTATTAAAAGAATTATTTTTGTACAAGATGGTGCTTAAACTACAATACAACATATTCAATCAGGAAGACAACTGTGATTGCAAATACAATAATAAAAATAATCACTTTGAACCTCTCTTTTTTTTAACCTGAATATAAGTACTTAAAAAACTTTAGAATTATACCCACAACAATATACATTAAAACAATATTTGAAAGCAATAATTTATATAATTGTGTGTGTATGTGTTTTTAAATGTTACTAGCAAAGTGAGAAAAATAAATACTGTTATGAATAACACAGAGGTGAATAAAGTTATGAAAAGTCTGTAGAAAGAATGAATTTTGAATACACGAAATTGAAGAAAAAATTTATATAGATTATGAAATAAATCAAAAATGTTGCTTCAATGTTACTGCATGAATGGAAAGTAATTTTTGTTAAAATATAAAAACTTTAAAAAATTATAAAAAGTATTATTACAAAATAATACAAATTAAAAAACTGTTGATTAGAATGCAGAAAAATTTAAGACATTACAATGAAATTAAAATAATTCACTTAAGATTCAGAATCACCTGAATTATTGTCATTTAAACAGCTAAGCTTTAACATACAGTCATTTGGCACTTTGCAAGGTTGTCAATTTTTTGGTGGCACTTTTAGTATCTTTACATCATTGATGCCATTTGCACCACATTCTGCCATTTCACTAAAATTTGGTGTTAAACTTTTTTTTTTTTTTTTTTTGCCAGAAATGACAGTAAATCAAAGTTATTCCATTTAAACTATTTATAGCTTTTCAAGATTAAAAATTATAAAACTTTAATCTTATAAGAAAAAATTAATTTAAAAAAACTTGATTACAGATATTAATAATTCCACTCGCAAGTTAAAAACATTACCTGAAATCAACCATTATGGTATATCAGAACAATTCTAGATAATTTACTCACCAAACAAATGTGCTATTTAAAAAAAATATTTCCATATTATTTAAATTTTTCATTATAGTGATCTATTTAAAAAATTTATATTTTATTTCAAAGCACACAAGAAAGTTAAAAATTTTATGTTATGAGGGGGAAAAGAAACATTATTTAAAATCTTAAAATTACAGAGTAAATTAAAATTGTTTTAGAACATCTTTTGAAAAAAAATTCACAATTCACAAATCAGAAAAATCTTCTATTAAAAAAACTGCAACAAATATATATATGCTGAAATTTCTAAATTATATATTACATTATTTTAATCTAATACAAGATACTCAACTTTTTAATAATGCTGAGTAATATACTGATGTGCTGAAAATAATACACTGATGTAATTATAAAAAACAATAAAATACAGCATATAATCAGATGAGAAACCTCTAACCTGATCTTTGATTTCATCTCTAACAACTTGAATAGCATCTTTACATTCCATAAGTAAATGCTCATAAACAGCAATCTTAGCTTGTAAATCAGCTGCTTGCTCTACTTGCATTTGAGAATCTTGCACATTCAGCAAAAACAATCGAATCTTTTCATGACGAACTGGAATTTTACGATTTCTCCATTCAACCTCTGACAAAGTTACAGCTTGTTTCTCTCTTGTTTGAGCTATTAAATGCTGAAAAAATATTCAATTAATCTGTTAATGCAATGAATATCAAAAGAAATATTTATTTCACATTTTTAAAATTTTATAAGGTACTTAAAAACAATCATGCATAAAGGGTATGAAATTTAACCTTTATGTGCATCTTCCCCCATAAATGTAATGACCAATATTTTCATTTAAACGATTTATTCCAGTATAATTACAAATACTGATGGTTGATAAAGAATATCAAAATACAGTTCATAAAAAAATATAATTAATAGAGTTATCAAAATATGTAAATATAACAAATTACTATATGAATTGTGTAATTAATAATCTAAAGAATATAACTACAGATTTAAAAAAAGAAAGTTTTACATCCATGCTTCATTTTTCATCAAAAGTATAAGAGGAAGTTTATGTGTGATAAAAGGAAGCAAATTCTAGAGAAAATAAACTCAAATGGTCTATTTAAAAGAGATATTTAATTTCACAATATGAATGTTCCTAAAGAAACAAAAGATTTTTTCCACAATGGCAATACATCATAATGTTTTAGGATTTATCCATCATGCAAATCTAGGAAAAAATTTTTAATTTTTCCAAAAATTAAAAATGTGAAAATTTAAATTTTGCATGGTATTATTTGGCAACTTTGCTAACAGCAACAAAATAAAGATTATATCAAGAGGAACTTGGTTCCGAGGCAAATACATTTAAGTAAATAATGCATGTATTATATCATCGAAATATTTAACATTCCAAAATCCACTTTTCTATTTTTGAAACTTAACTATTAAAAGAAATCAGATTTCTAAAATCAACTTTATCCAGATTCATCCTCTTCATTTATTAGAAATAATTTGTGAAATCTGTAAAGGAAACATATATAAATCTATTTTTCTTATCATGATGCTATTTCATTCTTTTATTTATGAGTCACTACTCTGAGTGCATCAAAAAGCTATTTTTACAGACAAATTCCATAAGAGTTTAAATGCTGCATTAAATGAGTGATTGAATACAGTTTTTAAACAAACTGTAGCATTTTTTTTTCATTCCTAAAATAGCCATCTTCGATGATTTGTTTATCATAAATATTGATTGAATTTCATTTAAATTAAATTGCTTATGCACAATCTCTAATCAATTTTTCTTTCAGCTAAGTTTAAATAAACTTCATATTTTGGGAGATGCTTTGATTTTGTTATTTTAGTCCTTTGTATTTGTTTGACCCGATGTTTATAAAAACACACTGAATGGAATTAAATGACATAACTATCCTAAATATCTAATCTCAGTTTGTTGACTAATTTCTTTTGTTACGTTTTATATAATATATTTGTTTGATTAATAAATAATTTATTTAATGTATTTTATACTCAAACTTCATTGCGTGAATCAATAAATTAATGAAAAGAATCGAAGAAATATATCTTGAAATTATCAGATATAATTCTGAATATATTTAATAGATACCAATATTTGTACATTCTATAAAAAAAAAAAAAAAAGTCAAATATAAAATGAAATAAAAATTTTTTTGCAAGATAAATAGAAATATTTTAAAAAAATTATCAAGATTCAAGAAAAAGAATATATTAAATTTAAGGTGAAGAAAAATTTGTCTTTGTTTGATTATATTTTGGAAAAATTTGTACAAGAAAAGCAAAAAAATTGCTGCTTCATTTTGTAATGAAAATAATAAATAAATAAAAATCACAACAAGATTTGCATTTCTAGGTGCCTAAGAATATTTAAGCTAATTTGATCAGTTTAAACACTTAGTTAATCTGCAGAAATGCTACACTACATCATATTACTACATTTTATTACATAGCAATTTATTATACTTACATCCAAATCATTAGCTAGCAAATCTTCACCAGCTGTTTTACTCGACAACCTCATTTTCATAAGATCATTTATAGCACTTTCATCCCCAATGTTATAAGCACAATATCTGATATTTGGAATAAGTTCTTCTACTCTTTGCTTATAAAGAACTATTTCCTCTTCATTTAAAGCCTCAGACAACTTTTCATATATAGTTCTGAAAAAGAAGTAACAGATTTTTAAAAAAATGAAAATATTTTTCATTTTGAAGAAAACTACAGAAAGTAACAAAATCGTACAATAATATGGATGCTATATTTAAAGGACAAAATAATAAAGTAACAACTACAAACAACAAAATGTAATATAATAGCAAGTTTCATAAATTTGAATAATGGAGTAATTATTAAAACTAGCCATGATCTAATCATTGATTCACAATAAATTTTGCTAAAAAAGGTATATATAGAGGAATTAATGAAAAGCTGAGTTTCTATAATTACATAAAAATGATGCCTTTTAAGAATAGTAGGTGGATTCAAGCCAGCAATTTTAGAAATAAAATCTGATCAGATGAAAATTGATATAAAAATCATCTCAACTTAATTGCACATAATTATAAAATAGACCTATAAATTTAGATGTTTGAAGTTATTTTGATTTTCATTACAGATAATGCAGATGAAATATGTCATGTCTTTTACTTATATATAATATTCCAACATCTTCTTATCATATTCAAATATGCAAACTGCTTACTGTATTTACAGCAACCACCTTTTTTCTATAGTAGAATATAAGTTACAGTATATGTGTTGAAATCAGATTTCTATTAATCATATTGGTAATTAAATCTAAAATAAAGTGAAGATCATTGTTTTAATCCAATCCATCAATTCAATCTAATCAGAATAATGTTCCATTATTTTAGTATAAGTTACAAAATCAATATATCTGTAGTTGGGCACAAATATAGGCATAGTTCATGGTATACATATGAAGATTGTATTAAAATATAAATAAATAAATAAATTAGAAAAATATTAAACATTTTGATACAGCAACAATATTTCTTGAACAAAAATAAAAAAAAAAATTAGAACAATTGAAACAAAATCTTTTTATTCCAATAAAAATAATTTGATATATTAAGCATGCAAAACTTCGATATAACAATGACAACATGTTGGTTCCAAATATATCTGTGATACTATCGGTTCTTTGTAAAAAGTTCATATTGAATCATATTAATTAACAAGCCAATGGGTAATGGCACTAAATTTGGTATATCTGTAAAACTAAAGAGTATTTGCTTTAAAAAGTGCTTTTTTATTACTTTTTGGGGGGATGGGGTTTTCAGTTAGTATGCAATGCCTCAAATAAAGATATTGAAGTCTAAAAGTCTTAATAAAATGAACTAGCACTTCATAAAAGATTTAAAAATGAAAATGTAAGTACTTACTGAGAAACTCTAAAAAATTCCATTGCTTTTTGCCATTCTTGAAGCTCAAAATAAAGCGAACCTTTAATCCATGCAGCATAAGCCTAGAAAAAGAAGAAAATATACATTAGTTAAAATTGTAATGAAATTAGTTCATTATCATTCTTTACTATAGTAATATGATGGGGAGTTGGGAAAGAACAAATATATTAGAAAAAAATATCAAAGTTTTTTAGTTTTTGATGAATGCAGCTAAACTATTTTTGGTAATGTCACTTAAGTTCAGAAGCAACATTTGGTACTCTATTGTTATTAATTCATTTGTGGTGCAATTTACCACTAGAAGTATTACTTTCCACAACAGTACTAATTTTCATAAAGAAAACAAGATGTATAAAGAAAGTAATTTTCAAATATTCCAGAATTTGGAGAATGTAGGTTAGGTGGGTTTTAAAAACAGAGCAAATAAAATATAATTTTAAAAAATCAAATAAAATAGAATGGCAAAGAATTGGGATTATTGATTACATTTTGGAGAGTGTGACAGTGGTTTCTGCAAGAGTTTGGTCAAGCTCCTTCTGAATGTGTAGTGAAGATTTTATTCTATAGAAGGAAAACGAATCTTTTTGTGTGATACAGTATTGATTTTGAAAATATTTGAAAATTTAGTGATAATACTGCTTACGTCAAACACTGCAGAATGAAAGAGAAATTGTAACAGATAAACAACAGATGCTAATATTGTAACAGATGGGCATTTTTTTTTCATGCTTAGACCTTAATACAAAATGTAATGTAAATTTTAAAGACACAGTTTAGTATATGAATGGTGAATTCTAGTGACATTAAAGATGTACTTAATAATATGAAAAGAATAATTTTAAATAATTATAGCAGCTAAATTCAATAAAGTTCTTTTTTTTTTTAAAAATCCTTTTTTTTTTCTTGGGTACTTTTTAATAACACCAACAAATTAATAATTAAAAAAAAGTGAAGAGTTTTTTTTGGTGGGGGTAGTTGGGGGGGGGGGGTATTAACAGAATAATTAGCTAAATACCATTAAAAAAGAAAGAATCACAAGTAATTTAAAACTAATGAACCTAAATATAGATTTAATTGATTCGAAAATCATCAAGACAAACAGATACAAAAATTATTAAAGCAAGAGATAATTTTTAAACTAAAATTAGAGATATTATTAATATATAAACTATTAAAAATTAATCTTAATTTTAATATTTAGCATTAAAAGACAATATATTCTTCCATTACGTATCAAAAAGACATAATACAATCCTAAAATATCTTAGTTTTTTTTTTTTATCAATTCAAATTTTTAAAAATTTATGACTGCAATACCAGATAAATATTGTATTACTTGAATGAAATATCAAAACTAGCCAGAATATATATATAATTTTTTCATTAAAGTCAAGTAATTAACATTGCAGTTTTCTACAAAGAAAAAACCTACTACATCAAAAACAAAAAAAATTGTATTAATAAAATAAGGTCTGCCTAAGTTCAAAAATTAAAATATTACCTGAGCTTCCAGTTTTGTTCTTGCATCACATTTTGTACTTTCACATAATGTTTCCAATTCATTAGCTATTTTAGAAGCCTTGCGCAATCTTGCAACTAAATGGAACCTTTTGCGAGGTTCTGTATTAGCCTCTTGCTTTAATTGCATAGCATATCCCCAAGCTCGTTCAGCCATCATTAGAGGAATATAAAGAAACCTGAAAAAATATTAAAAAAATGAATGAATGATCAAATATTATTTTTCAAAAAATTAGTTTTGTTCTGTAATCTTTCAACAGAATTTCACAAGCTGCATTTATAAGGCAGAGTTTTTCCATAGCAATACATGAGAAAGTTTTGCAAGAAAGTTTAAAATGCAAATTTAACAAAATGAGTTTGTTTTTTGGTAAGTTAAATGTTGCTTTAAATCAGAAGAATTTTTTTTTGCTGCATTAATAAACACCCTTTTAATTTTGGATAGAATAATAATTCCTTACTTTAGGAAAATTCTTATTCCAGATGTTATTTAAAGCAGAATATAATTGAAGGGGGGGGGGAAATCAGATACTTTTAGTAGATGTTACCATCAAATATAAAAACCAGAAAAAAAATTCTTTACATTTAATAATAAAAAATTTAAAAAAAATATTTTTAATATGTATAAAATATAACAACTTTGTAGAAACTTCCTATACCAACAAGAAAAATGTTTATCTTCATACAAAATAAATATTTTGACCTAAATTTGAAACTTAAGCAATCATATATGAATAATTTAATTATATTACCATCCCAACAGATGCAACACAATTTAATGTTAAGATGGGTTTCATATCTATGCACAATATTCAGATTGTGAAAAGGACTTCGAGATGGTGTATCTTTTTCTAAATTCTCACACCATACTAAACCAAGGAATGGAAATTTAAAAGGGATTTAATATGTGATACCTCTAAATATATATTAGACCTGTGGGGAATTTGAAATTATACCCTCGGATAAATTTTAAGGAAACCATTTTTATATTTTATTCTATTTTTAAATTTTTAATAATCTCTCACAGGGTGCATAATGTAAAATAGATGCAAAAATTAAGCACTTTTAAGCACCTTAGGGAAAAGAATAAGCACTTTTGCACATGCATGTATACATAAACTCAAGAATTTTCTACTTGTATAATTATTTTTTTGTCTTTTAATAAATTATAGTTTTTATTAAAAAACATTTTAATTCTGTTTTTAAAATTTTAATCAGTTATTAAAAACCTTTCAAACTTTAATAGGTGTTTAGATGTTGAATCTAGTGTTATCTTTTATTTATATTGATAACATTATCTTCAGAAATAACTATTACAAAGAAACCTGAAAATTTGATTTAAGATAAAATTGAATAAAATCAATATATGCAATAAACATAAAAGATTAAAAGAAATGGCAAATTTAAAAAAAAATCTGTTTATAAAATTATTTTTACAAGACATTGCACAAAAAAATGTGTGCTACCTATGCAAATTTTATAATAGATTTTTATCCAAATAAATTTTAAAAATATCAGAAGAAACTAAATTAAATAACTTCTAAATCTTAGTAATTTTTATAATTTTTTACATGTATAATTTTTAAAAAATTACACAGAAAAAGTAAACTGATTTTCTTAATTTTTAAAATACTCAATTCAAATTTTAACATTAAAATAACAAAAATATGGCAGTATTATTTTGTATTGATTTAAGTAAATTAACTAATATATACAGCTTTTATTTTAATGCTATTTTTATTTAAAAATTTAATCATTTAAGACATTTTTTATAAATATAAATACTTATATGGATAGAAATAATAAGCACAGAAACAAGAACACTGCTATTGCTGCAAATCAGAGAGGTAAGTAGAGAAGCATTTTTTATTCCAGCTAATTCTACATTAAAAAAAAAATTCATTGGTAATTTTAGATTCTATATCTTACAATCCTTCTTCCTTGAATGTTGTTGCACTTCGGTACAAATCCTTTGTTTCATTAGCTTTTTCTGATAGTTCTTTAATTTCTACAGAGTATAGTAGCTGGGTGTACAGTATATGGGTTGCTGAATATATTCAAGGGAAAGTCAGAAGCATTAATTTTTTATGGATTCTATAGCTTGCTTTTTTTTTAAAGATAAGATATTTTCTACAACTTGCAACTACTGTATGCAATACTTTCCGCTTTGTGTGTTCACCAATGGATTTTTGCATTAGGTTTCTTTATCAGAATTGTATTCCAAATATATGTAATAACTATGAACTTACTTTTTCATTCTTAAAAATGGGCTTACAAAGGAGAGGTAGGAATTTATTATGCGAGTGACTAGTATTATCTGAAGCTTTAAAAGAAAATGCTAAAGGAGAAAATCAGATTTCCATTACTATCATAGTTAATGCAAGCTATCAAAGTAAATGAGAAGTAATAAGTGGCAACCAAAATTCACAGAAGGGTTATGGAAAATATTGTATAAACACCTTTAAAATGGTTTAAAAACAAATTTTGTACCATTATATTCTTTAATGTTATGGAAGAATTATGTCGAGAATTTCAATTTTTAAATTGAATTTGATTTAATTTGCAAAATCCATCCTTAATGAGCCTCTAACATCCAAAAAGTATTCGTCCACAAAATTTTACGCCTCTTATTTCAGTCACACTCTGTATTAGTCAAGAAAATCTTTATATAAAAAGAAAGTGTTATTGGGAAGCCAAAAAATCGTTAAGTTATGAAAAGAGGGGGAGAAATTTTTTTTTTAAAAATGATATAAATCTAAATCATAAAGGTTTCTTTAAAAAAATTTAAAATTTTTTTAATTAGACTTATAAAAATTCTTTTTAAAATAAAAACTAATAGTTGACAAGACTGGTTCAACAAATGATATATTTCAAAGAAATTGGAACGTTTTAAAAAATAAACTGGAAAAGAAATTATTGAAAATTTACATCTTCAAATTAAAACTTCACTTCTCTAAATTGTAAGCAGTCATCTCAATTACGATCTCAAAAAATAATTGTACAGTAAAATCTATCTCATGGTCAGTCAAAAGGTCGCTCAACACAACATATTAATGAGAATGAATGTGTAATAAGACTTCATAATAATCAGAATAAAAGCAGTTAAATATCAAATATCTTTCATGTACACTTTTAAAACAAGTTCTCCTATTCATTTTATGTATCATATTGTACTCTTTTATTTTTTTGTTGAGGGTAACTAATCTGCACAGTTTTTAAATACACATAAAAAGTTGAACTTAAAGTTAGCAAGCATAATTAAATTATTCACTACTTAGAACTTAAATGTAAAAGAAATTTAAATAGTTATGAGTTGCGACCAATTTATTACATTATCCCCTTTCAGAATAACCATTCCAATTGCTCAATACATGCCGATTGCCCATTGATGAAAAAAAGTTCATTAAGCACTTTCTTAACATGGATTTAAACTACTGTTTCTCTTTACTAATTGCTTTCCTTTCATCCATGTTCTTTTTTGATATGTTAAAACAATGATTTTTGACTGTGTTTGATTTTTTGTGTTAATTATCTGCAGAAACAAAAAGAAAAATTTTCTTTGCACTTGAGTAAATTAAGCACTTTTAAGGTGCTTAAAAGTGGTTTTCAAATCTAAACACTCCTTTAGGACTTTTCATGATGCCACACCCTGTCCCAAAATATTTAAATAATTATATTATATATACATATATTCAATTTTTGAATAGATTTTCTTGAGGGAGGGAAAAAATAGAGGCAAAGATCTTTCCTCAATTTTTTTTTCAACTTTTATTTCACTTTACAATTATCTTGGTCTTGTCATTTTTATTTAAAAGAAGTTTGCTAAACGATGTTCTTTAAATTAAAATGATAACTAACAATTAATACGAATTCCATTTGTTTATTCAGTAATTTTTTAATTAATACTTTCTTCAACATCATTGCTAAACTGGAGGAATATTGAACAGTTTATGGTATATTTACCAATAATCAACTTAATAGAATTCCTTTAAGTTGCCTCTAATTATTTCAGTTAAGAAAGGAAAAAACTACTTTATAGCACTTCAATTTATTTAATACTAATAAAAAACTCTTTGAAAAATTGTAAAATCACATGTTTATTAATAGAAAAAATCTTAACATATTGCATAATGCCTCAATGGAAATTTACGTGGCTTTTGTTTAATGCTTCAGGGCAGAATAGAAATTCAACACTTTGGTTATTTCACATGAATAATGTTTTACTTCTCTTTGAAGAGATAATTAAATGATAAGAAAGATAAGAAACAGAAATATTCTTGAGTTATAAAATAAATTCAAATTTTCGATAAAAAAATTAATAAAAAACAATAACACAAATCTAAGCATTATTATTATAACAGTCAAAATGAAATCTTGTTTACTTTCACAAAACATGAATAAAATTAAGAAAAATGATAAACAAAGAAGAAAAATTTACTTTTATAGAAAGTAATAAAATAAAATTGCAATCTGACTGAAATTACAACTGACTCTTCAGTTGTAATTTCAAGTGTAATTCTGTATAAGCTCTGAATCTTTGAAAGAATCAAAACATTTAAACAGATTATATGTGCACTCACTCTCTAAAGAAGAGTGAGTGCACATATAATCCTAGGACAAAATAAATAAATGAGAAAGAAAAACATTAAAGTAACAACATTTTTTTAAGTCTCAATGTGCATAAGAAAACATATATGTTTGCATAACAATAAAATACAAGCAAGGGTAAGTTGATTTAGCTTTTCATCCTTTCAATGGATCGATAAATTGAGGACAAAGTATGCTAGAGAACTAAAAATTGGGTGTTCCACGTTAAGCTGATCACCTAACTGGAGATGCCTTGCCACCCAGAACCCTTGGTTAAGAAAGCATATATGAGCACTGTAGGCCTTGGTCACGAGTTGTTGTGCCACTCAGTTTAGTTTACAACAATAAAAATATCAAAAGTAAACAAAAATGAAAGTTGACAGATTAATCTAATTTTAAAATCAAAATATTTATTACCTGACATCCGTAAGAGCTTCTTCTGTTAATTTTTTACCTTGAAATCTATGCTTAGAGGCTTGAATAAAATGTAGAGATTTTCGGATACGCCTAAGCTTACGACTACAATAACTCCTATAAAATTGTTCAACATGTTAGTATTTTGCTTATGAAATTAGGATTAGTTTGGTTAACTTGATAAAAGCTATCATGAAATACTAACCTATATCTCTGATAATCTCCATGTCGTAATCCATGTTGCTGCTGGGCTTCTTTAATAATATGCAATACTTAAAAAGTAAAGTAAAAATTGAAAATAAGAAAAGCAATAAAAAAGTGATACTGTTTTGTTTGAAAGCATTCTTGTTAATTTAAGTAATGAAATGTACTTTATTCTTCAACCTCAAACCTCTACAAATATTATTTTTATATTCTAAAATATTATAATTAAATATTTAAAAATAGGTTGTTTTTCTTTGCAGAAAATCATAAGCATATATGCTTTAGAAATAAAATATCTTCAGTTTTAAAGAAAAGATAATGATGTTGAAAAATAATCGGTATAAAAATAAAACAGCTAAAATTGAAAAAATAAGAAGCAGGAAGAGATTTTTAAGCATTTTGATTTTCAAAAATTATCTTAAAAATGTTCATATATTTTAAGCAATGCTTCTTTTGAATTTTTCAAGTTAGTTAATAAAGGTTATTAAACAATTTCTTCCCTAATATGTAAAATATTTCAAATAAAAGGTAATACAAGAAAAATACAATAGCCTTATATATTTTTTATAAAGTGTAGAAATAATGTTTCTTACATCAAAATACAATAACTAAATAACATTTAGTAATATAAATCTCTAGAAATAATTCTATTTCATGATTTTATTTTTAAAAATAAAGAAAATGCTCCAACTCCAAATTCTACCCATTTTAACAAACTACAATTCATCGATTATGTGTCAAAATGCATGATATTCAACAATATTAAGAGATGTTCAAGATCAATAATGTTAACATGCATATTGCTGTTAACATGGGGTGGATTATTCATAATAAACATGGAAGTGATAATGATTTGACTATGATTTTTTCCATAATTTGAATAATCATATTTTGATAAAAAGATAATTTTGCAAAATAAAAACCTATAACTCTTCTTTTTGATCAATATATCTAACTAATGCATTTGAAAATGAGCTTAAAGCTATTTAAAAATTCACCGTAATTAAACACATGGATTCTCTTATCATGCATAAAACTTCCTTCCACAATAAATAAATATATATCTTCTTTTATTTATCAAATCCATTTTTATCCACTAATTACAAATTAAATTTATATTATACACAAAAATCGATGCTAAAGAAAAACTACAGAAGATATTAGTTTTAATCACTTTTTATGCAACTCAAATTATATAACAGGTTATATAGTGATTATAGATTACAAAAAAACATACAGTTTCGTTATGTTTTAAGCATTCAGTTGTAAAATCCAAAAAATTTGTAAAAGGAAGGATACTTTCTAATGTGAATGTTTTCTGATGATCTGCAACATCTGGTTGTTGATTATTATTACCATCTTCGGTTTTAGGTTCTGTATCATCTGTTGTCATATTGGAATAGTAAATTCGACAGCTATTAGTTCTTCAAAACTTTATCTTAATTCTGGAAATGCACTTTTCAAATAGAAATACTAGTTTTGATTACGTGGTCTGCTTCTTTAAGAATCAAACCACTGAACTGAGCAGAAACGAGACGAGATCAAAAGTAGTCCAAAACTGGTAGATCTAATTAAAACTGGTAGAATACTCTACTTTAAAAATGCATATTAATTAAAAGAATAGAGTTAATAAATTATAACTTGTTTTATCAAAGTACTTTATTTCAGATACTTCGAAAATTGCTCTCAATACAACGTATTAAAATTCATTTTTTGAATAAAAAAATGAAAATAATATAATATAAACTGGGTACACAAAAGTAAAAGTAATAACATTTCTTTAGAATGATTAAGTATTTTTATTTCCTATTTTAATTCTTAATTAATGCAACAATATTTGTAATTTCTTGGAATCTGGAATTTTGTGTTTTAACCTGTTGGCAACGGCTTTGAAATTTCATTATTTCCCACCACCTTTAACAATAAACGTGGTACTGCGTGAGTAGAAATATTAATCTATTTTAATCTAGAATTATTCATTTTATATCATAAATTTATTTATATTATTTGATTTAAGGGATTAATTATCAATTCTATTACAATTTATTGAAAGAAAGTTTATATAAAATATATGTATATGATATCCATATTTTCTTGAAATCAGATCTTTACTTTAAACAACAATATAGATAAAATAAATTATCTTTATGAGTGTAAATAAAGTAATAACTTTGTATTGTGCCTTAAAAAATGAATCATGAAAGAGGATAATGGTTGTGTGTTCTGCCGGCTAAGAGTAAAAATCTGGAATATAACTAGTGAGCTATCTAGAGTGCTTTCGGGATTATTCAGTTTACTAGTTACCTAAGAATTTTTACTTAGGCCATCTGATGTGGTAAAAGTTAATCCTAGAATATGCTAGAATGAATTCAGTATAATAAAGTAAAATATTTATTGAATCTGCTTCTATTGAAATCAGTACTACAGCGCGTTAAAAAGTATATTTAAATACTTCCAGTCAGGAAATTAATTACTATTTAAATTTCGAGGAATACTACTTTTGCAAGAACCTTGTTAAAAGTTTTGTTTGATAAAAAGTTTGGCAATTTTAGCATGCCGTTTTCGTATTTTTTACTGAGGGAAATACTTTTATATTCACATAAATATTATTTTGCACAGTTTTATTTCCATGCATTTTTAACATAATTGCCCAAAAAAAAACATACCATAAAAGAATATTTAGAAAGTCTGGTGACAAATCCATCCCTTAAAAGTTTACACCAAAACCCAATATAGTAAGAATTCCCTTAAATTTTATAATGAAATGACTTTGATTTATGTGAATTTTCCATAGTTTTTGATTAAGCTGCAGCAAGTAGATTGGAAAATTATTACATTTTGAGATTATTGAATGTTTTGGTAAATGTTTATAATTTCATCTTACTTATAGAAACAGTCTAATATGTTGTTTGAAACTCTAGCTCTTTTAGTTACCTTAAGAAGGTGTAATTAAAAAATTATTGCTAAACCTTTGTAGTTTTCTTATCCAAATACAAAAAATGATATGAAGTAAGGCAAGTAAAATTCCCGTTATAGTAGTACTCGTATCATATATTTTGAATAGAATTTTTGGGTCGATCTTATTTTAACCCACCTTTGGCGAATAAGAATTTTTTGGCGAAAGGAAAGAATTCTTTTTTCTTAACCTTTGAATTCAAATACTTTCGGTATACTTTGTAAAACTTACTTCGATAATACTTTGAAAAAGTCGCCAGAGGTGGGCTAAAATAGGATTTTACCGAATTTTTAATACTGTGATGGCTAAAGTCCAAGTCTGCTAATGAAATTCCATAGTGATTTGTATATTAGGTTTGAGTTTTGATCTGGAGTTTAGAAACTTGTGGCTAACAAAAATCAAAACTAATTCGAGCTATAGGATGATGAAATAATGAATCTCTACTATTCATTGAAGTTGTTTGAATTCTAGAATTAAAATTTGATTGTTTTCATCATGAACATCTGTTTTTCATCTGAACTGATGTCTTAAGTTGTTATAGCAGCATCTACAGATTGAGTTATCACTATTGATCCCATGAAAGTTTATCCTTAAAGTTTTAATTTTATGTTGATCTGCCTTATAAATTTCTTCTCAGTAAGTTGCCTGTATTCATCATTAGTGCCCATATTAAATAACTTGCTTTTAAAAAGTAAGTTACAAATATTTTTATTTGTGTCTCTCGCAGTTAATTTAAATATTTTGCTTGGAGTTTAAGAAATGCCTCCCTCCAATTGTATATTTTAAAAATAATAATAATTCTCATTTGTAGAAAGTTTATTGAAATCTTTCAAGCTGCCGATTATCTGGTATTTAAAAAAAAATTTACATTGACAAATTTATTTACAAGCAAACTAAATCAGCACCAAATATTATTGAAGAAGTTAAAAGGTGATTTATAGTAAGCAGTTTTATTAATTCAGTAAGATCACTTATATGCAAAAATTACAAAAATGAGTACATCTGTTCAGATAAGCATTTGCTATTTTCTGCTCTTGAAACATATGTGGTCTTATTGGAAACTTAACTGGCTTAATGTAAATCCATTGTAATACATTTAACATGGAGGATGTTGCTCATTTATTGATGAAGAGTGATGCCCAGATAATTAATAGATACAAAGAAATTGTATAAGATGAAGACCTGAGGATTCCCAATGCTGGATTTTGTAACATGAGTAAATAGATGTCACACAGTGTTTCTTGAAAAGTTACTTATGTAATCATTAAATAGATATAAAAACTGGAGTTGCTGCAATTCAAAGTTATTCTATAACTAGAATTGCAATACTTGTTGACGTTTTTTTTTTTTTTTTTTTTTTTTTTTCCCCTCATTACATTATATGGCATTTACATATTACATGAGCGAAATGTGGTTTGAAAGATAGTGTATTAAAATTTTGTTGCTTTAATATGTAGCAATTAAGAGTATTCTGCTCAATAGCGATACAGAAATATAAAAGTGAAGATTTTTCTGTCAAATTCTGCTTGTGACTGTTTCTATCTGAAAAGCTAGAAGTCGCATCAATTGTGAATCAATTTTAAATGATAAATTAGTTTTTTGATTGTCGTGGTAGATTTAAACATTGATTAGCATTTAGATAGCAGTTTCGTTAAGTGGTTTTTTTAAAAGGATAATCTGGATATTTTTTTAAGCATTGAAATTATTTAATTTTTGAAAATGAGCAAACTTTTACTAGTTTAATTTTAATAAAAATTATTTTACAGAATGGCGGACGCTGCTCCTGCCGGTGGACGTGGAGGATTCCGAGGGGGATTTGGTGGTGGCGGAAGAGGGGGCCGGGGTCGAGGACGTGGCAGAGGTCGCGGCAGGGGCCGGGGACGTGGCAAGGAAGAGAAGGAATGGGTTCCTGTGACCAAACTGGGGAGACTTGTAAAAGATGGTAAAATCAAGTCATTAGAAGAGATTTATTTATTCTCACTGCCTATTAAGGTATTTCCTTATTTTTATTTTCTATAATATAAGGATTAAATTCTATTTTTATTGGAAACTGTCTCTAATTTTACTTCGATTGCTTACAATATCAGCAATCCTATTATACTTATTAATATATTTTAACCGTCTAATAATACTTTGTGTTTGCTAAATTGTAAGTGGTTTGTATAATATAAATTCATGTATGGCATCCTTTTTTCTTTGTATTCTTTGGAGCTTAGTTTCATTATTTCTAATATGTGTCCTATGATTTGTTATATGAAAAACTGTCAAAAAAATTGTAATTATTTGCTCTACTTTGTCATTGAAGAGGTTTGCTAATGCATGTGCATGTTTTTAGAACAAGATAGTGTAAAATATGCAAGTAATTTCATTTTAGGTAAATAATTTTTTAAAAATATGCTAACCAATGATGAGAAATTCATGATATGATAATTCTATGATTTCTTGGTCACCAGAGCTGAGGTTAAAATTTTGATAATTTTTACTAGTTTGTTCTTGAAGCTAGCAGATGCATGCAATTAATTGTGTTGCTTATTAACTTTTATACGTATGTTCTTTTTATAGTCATTATGAATAGTATAAATAATCCATACTTGTATATTAACTATTAACAGTTATATGCACTTGAATCTAAACCTTGCTTATGATGTGCGATAAGTATGCAAATTAAATTGATTATTAATATAAAAAATATTTGTATATTATGTTGATATTTTCGTAACTCTATTGTAGGCTTTAAAATTGTCTTAACCAGTGATGCATACTTTTATTAATGACTGTATTGTGATTCAACAGTCACCACATCTAAAGGTCTTATCACACAGTGAAATTTTGCCAGCACTTTTCCGTTTCTACCCTCAAGAACCGGTCAAGCAAGTTTCATAATCGACAACTTTTTCGAACAAGCTCGAAAATATTGTCTGAAATATTGCCCGCAAACAAAATTCAATCATGTGAAGCTTTGAAGTGACATCGCTTTCCTTGTTTGCAGACGGAAAGTGCCGAAGATGTTTTGCCGTGTAATAAGGCCTTTAGGTGAACTTGCCATTAATAAACTTAAGATTTATATTTTGTCCTTCAAAACCTTGTTGGAAGTTTATTTAAAAAGATCCAGAATTAATATTTGCCCAGTACATTGTAATAGATTAAATTTGTCTTTTAATATAAGATGCAAAAAATTAATCAATAAATTTTGACTAATTTTGTATATTTATATTATCTCATCTTAGGAATGTGAAATCATTGATTTCTTCCTTGGAAGTAATTTAAAAGACGATGTTATGAAAATCATGCCTGTCCAGAAACAGACTAGAGCTGGTCAACGCACAAGATTTAAGGCTATTGTAGCCATGGGAGACCATAATGGCCATGTTGGCCTGGGTGTTAAGTGCTCCAAAGAAGTGGCTACAGCTATTAGAGGAGCCATCATGCTTGCTAAGCTGACCATTATTCCAGTCCGACGAGGTTACTGGGGAAATAAAATTGGTTCACCCCATACAGTACCTTGCAAGGTAAAAAAGAACTAAGTTGATAGTCATGTGAACTATTTAAAGTTACTTTAAGAGGTTTTAATATTAAGTATATATGTAAATATTTAATAAAAACTGTTGAACTTGTTACTAATATTTTCAATTGTTTTATGTGTTATTTTACTTTAAAATGAAAATCTACATTTTGACTTGCCATTGGAGTTTTGCAGAACATTGATGAAAGCATTTTCTTCACATGTCTTGAAAGGCTCCTAAATTAAATTTTAAAGCAAATAAACTTAATTCCATTTTGGTTTTAGTTATTTTGCTTTGCAGACACATTTTATTTTCTTAAAAATTATTCTGTTTTATTCTTGGCACTCGGTGAATTATGCTAGAATAGTTATTTTACTTTTTCAAACAAGAACATGGATACTGTGATGAAGTTTTTCGTCTCTGAACTAAAAATGTTGAAATCAGTTCTGAGTCATAAATCCATGTTGTAGTTCACTAACATTTAAATTTTGGTATATTGTTTCTCTTAAAAGTTTGTATAATAAGTTTGTGTGTGTAATAGCAAATATCAATGTAGGTTTAGTGTGTATCAAGTGTATTTATGTATGCTGTTTGGACATTGAATTGGCTTAGAATTGTATCTTAATGCGTCCAGTTAAATGTAATTTTGCATAAGTGCATAATCAAAATGGAGTGATATGCATACCATCTTGAACATCATGTTTAATATTGGCTCATTTTTAGGTTACTGGCAAATGTGGCAGTGTTGTCATGAGACTTATCCCTGCTCCCAGAGGTACTGGTATTGTATCAGCACCAGTCCCTAAAAAATTGTTGACTATGGCAGGTATTGAAGATTGTTATACTTCTGCTAGAGGATCAACAGCAACACTAGGAAACTTTGGTAAATATTCCATCTTTATTAATGTTGAAGCTTGGAAGGTTTTTAAATATATCTATTATAAATGAATTTAATATTGGCATTATTATCATGGTTCAAATATTAAGTTTTTTTTTTATCTATGCAGCTCTTGGTGAACATTAAAATTGTCACTTATAGTGAAAAATTAAATGTTATATGGATTTCTTAATTAGTTAGGGCTTTGTATGTTATTGGTTAATTATTCTAATTGAGTCTTTTCTCTCTTAGCTAAAGCAACTTACTTGGCTATTCAAAAGACCTATAGCTACTTGACACCTGATTTGTGGAAAGATCAACCCCTTGTCAAGTCTCCTTATCAAGAATATTCTGATTATTTGATGGTTTCTCACAGGACTCTTGGGGCATCTGCACGTCAAGAACATGTTGTGGCATGATGTTTTTATAAATAAAAATTGAAGTGATAATAGTGTTTTGCGTTCTTTGTTAATTATGCTTTTGCACTTATGGCAAAATAATGGATGAAAATTCTTTAAAAAATTGTATATCATGTTATTTAAGTTAGAAATGCTGTATGGTCATTTGTCGCAATATTTATTTTTCCTATACAGAGCAAATCTTAAACTCATATCTGAAGACTTAATGTTATATGCATTCATTGCATTTCAGTTTTTAATTTGGCAATCAAAAATTGGCAGTGAAATGCAGTAACTTAATCTGACAAGATATTTGACAGGGTGTTGTTGCCCTAATGATTGAAACTGTCACTTGGATTCTTAAGTTAACAATATATTAAAATATATAATTTTAAAATTTTATTCATTAGTGTTCGACTCTCCACAATCGTTCTGAAGCAGCCTGTTATACAAGAAAGTGTTCCTTAGTCCATAAAGTTAAAAAAAAAAAAATCTATATTGGCTGCATTTCATATGTTTCTCAATCTAACCACTGGATTTGTCATACAGTTAGGTAACCTGTATTCTAGTGTTACTGGAGTCTGCTACCTTGTAAGAAGCCAATGTGTCACTTGCTATCTGTCTTCATCTATTTTCAACTGCAAGACTAGGTGGAAGGCATTAAGACAACAGGGTTGATAGCCTGCAGCGAAATTTCCGCTGTAGACTTGAAATATTAATTGAACCTCTTGTTTTGATTGGCTCATCGCATTTCTTTTGTGTTGCGCAGTATCATTCAGGACTTGGGAGTTGATGAGAGAAAGGGGAACCGACTTACACACGCTCTACGATATTGAACTATTCGGAAAGTTTCGATTGCCACATAAATCGCTATTTCTGTTGTGACTTATAACCGACTGGGGACTTGTTAGTGCCTTATCTGTCAGCGATTTTAGCCGAATGAGCGTTTGTTTCTTCAGCAGTTCCAAGAATACGACTTGGCTACTTCATGCCATCCATTCACTCATCCACAGATCGTAATTTAGACCTGAATCAATGGTATCGATCGACATAGAGGACTTACTGGCCACGACAGATTTATACGAATGCTAGTCACCACACACACATAATCTTCAGTCGATGGGGTCTTTATCTACTTAGTGTGAAACTGATTTTCTGGGTGACCTTGTATGATTCATTACATTGACCTCAGTTAAAGGCATCACACGGCAAAGTATCGTCCCCACTTTCCGTCAGCAAACGAAAATGACGTCACTTCAAGGATTCACATGAGTGGTTGAATTTCGTTTGCGGATAATATTTTCATCACTGCCGTCGGCATTTTATAGCTGGTTAGAAAAAGTTGTTGTTTATGAAAAACTTGCTTGACCGGTTCTGAGGGTAGAAATGGAAAATATCTGACGGAAAGTGCAGACGATATTTTGCCGTGTGATAAGGCCTTGACTTGTCTTTCGTTTCTAATTTGTGAATAAATACACATAAACAAGAAATATCTAGGAAAAACTATGAACATTGCCCCTCAAGATGGTCCTTATTGAAATGAGCTTAACACATTAAAGCCGGGGATCTTGATGAAAGTATGCTAGGTAACGCGGATCAAATCGTAGTACTACGACTCCCGCCTTTAATGTGGCCGTGCATTATCGTCCATCAGAAGGAAATCATTATCAAGCAACGGCATATGGAAGTCGATATTTCACTCGGTTCCTTCATGGAAAACATACAGGTCGTTGGAATCACTGACTACCATTCTTCCACTTCCTTTATAGCTGTATTTTTCAACAGTGTTGGATTGATTATATCTGGTATCGTGCGTTGTTCACTCTCGTTTGACTGCCTGGGTTATTCCCATTTGAATCTGGACTCGTTTGTTATAAGAACAGAAGTCTCTTATAGTGTGGTCCAGATAGCGTTCTCTTGCCCTTTGTAATAGGACTGCTCTTTATGCTGTTTTCAATTGGTTATCTTGCGTAATGCCTTAAGGTGGTTCAGACGAGGCTTATTATTGTCCGCAATAGAAGATCACGTCTACTTCCAGAAAATCACGTGGCCACAACGGGACAAGGGCAAATGATTGTCCCGTTGGGACCAATGTTGTCTCAAGTGATCACACGAGGACAACAGGCAACGTTTGTGGACAATAATAAGCCTCGTCTAAACCCATCTTTATTGTGTAGGTGTAGTAGCGGCGATGTCCTTTGTTGCAACTATGGTCAGTGGTGGTGCTTAAATAAAGAACTTCCAAGGTGACTTTAGATATTTTTTTATTAACAATAACAAAAGAGTTTTACTCGGGGTAAATTCCATTACCACTGACGTCTGTGCCTGCCGCGCATATCTCCGTTTATGGGGGCAGGTGTTTACAAACAAGAAGAAAACAACAGCGCCATCTATACACATTCCGCAACACTCTTATTGCCACAAAATGATCTGTCATAAACGGAGGCATGATAATGTTTCTTCTTTGGACCAAGAACTAAATTATGGTTTCCAGTAGATTTTGTAGGCCGTGGTGGCCTGGTGGTAAGGTCTCGGCTTCGGAACCGGAGTATTGCTGGTTGGAGACTCGATTCCACTGAAAAATCACCATGTGAGGGGGTCTCTTGCACGTTAAATCTGTCAGGCCAAACGTCCTCCCGCTGGTGTGGAGAGGGGGGTGCCAGTTCTGGCGTCGTCCTCGTCATCTGATCGTGGTTCAAAATTACGAGGTCCGTCCCAAAATAGCTCTCGTATTGCTTTCAAAGGGAGGTTAATGTAACTAAACTAAACCAGTAGATTTTGTAACTTATGGACGGCCTGAAACATATCTTCTTGACACAGAAATTTTAGATTAAAACTGATCCCATAGTCATTTTACCGTAACATTGAAAACCATACACACTGAAAATTTTAGTATCAGCAGCTTCTGATAACCCCATCCATCCAAACGACAGTCAATTAGACTTTTAGACATAATTAGACTCGGATATTGTCAATGAGAATGTCAATAACAATTGAAATTCAGCGAGTATGCACAAAACTTACACAGGAAATTCCGAAGGTTAGATGGGAGGCCTAGACTCGGCAAGGACTTATTTCTGGAAATACCAGACTTCATAATTCTTAACATTCAATCCGCTGCTGTGACCATCTCCGCTGAGAGCTGAAATGAGATATTGCTGAGTTGTTTCTTCCGTGTTCTTGAGGCAGGTGAAGAACGCCAAGAATATTGCTATTGGTTGTTACTGGGTGTGGGGTGCATGTGTATGCAGTTTTGTTAAATGTTCAGAGAAATAGAGAATTTTTAAGAGTATATATTTAATTAAGAAAGAAATTGGGAAAATTTAAATTGAAGAGTTACTAAAATCTAACATTAAATTCTGTATTTAATGTTAAAAATTCCATAAGCGTATTAAAAAAAAATTTCAGTTGGATGAAGAGTAAAGGGTATTACTTGTTTAAGCTTTTCATCTCGTTCAATGCATCTAAATAAACGATTTCTTTTGAATTATTTTCGATATCATTAAGTATCTTAAAATTTGATTGATTGTTGTCCAATCGTGCCAATTCTTGATGTTTTGATTGCCTAAAATGTCCGATGAAAGCTATTTTATCTCTGATCCTGTTTTGGTTTCGAGGGAAGAAACCATTTCCGCTTTGAACATGGTTTGTTATTTTAGGAAAAAACCTCGCATTCATGTTATGAATCTATGTGTCCTATTTTACAATGCACTTGATTGAATCTTTTATTTCGCTAGTGTGCGTTTCGTGGTTATCGTTGCATTTTAAGCACCAGGTTTGATGTTACAATTTTTTGTCGTATGATGAAATAGATTACAATAATAGTACTGAGATATTAAATTCCCTCCCCGATATGGTTCGATAGTAATACTTAACAATCGTTCGAAGTTCATAGATATCATCACTTTTTTTTTTTTTTTTGCTTTTTAAATTCTATAATATAGGACTTAAGTTGTCTTTTAGTCTTGTAGTATGCAAGTTGAACAATCCAGTGACCGGGAATCATTCTTTTTTCAGATTGACTTCAATTTCAGTGAGTCTGAATTCAGGGTGCAGACCTATAAAAATTGCTTTTAGAGTATAATAATTGTAACTCTGTTGTTTGCAAACAGTCTGTATGGCTTTATACTTATCTATACTGCTGAATAAAATCGCGATGGAACCTCCGCTGAGTTGATTAGTATTGTTGCCGCACATTTTACCAATCTATTCTAAGATTTCGTAAAAGTTATTGGCTAATACAGGGATTATTGGGGGATTTTGGTTTCAATTAATTCCATCTTTGCGTTAATGTTATTGTCATAATTTAGTGGCGAAATTTTGTTGTTTGTTGATACAGGGATTGATGGTGTAATGTTTCCCGCTTCCGTTTTTCACCTGATAATTGGTATTTTGGTCAGATGTTATCTCTCACATTTTTAAGTGCCCCCGGATTGTTAAAGGAGGAATTCTCTTATAAAGAAACGCAGATTTGCGTTTCGTCATTTCAAAGAGATCTATTATATCTTCAAGGAAGAAGAACGTGAAATCCGCCTTACGTTAAATTTTTTTTCATTGTGAAGAGACTATAGTAGATAATGTGTGTTCAGGAAGGGGCAGCTACAAAGCGGAATCATTAACGGACATAATCTACCGGAGATCATTGAAGAAGCATTGCTGAACATTGGATGACAAGGAGCTCAACAGAAAATGAGAGCAGGAGATTTTGTGGAAATAAAATCAGATATTTTTTGAGAGAACAAAAAACAGCAGGGAGAGCCGTTTTTAAGGAAGAGTCTGAGAAACGTGGGAGTTCGAAGGTATTCCTAATTTTGTATAAAGTTAAATATGATTCCGGCTTCTTTGTTAAGATCCACGCAATTAAGATCGTTGGATTTCTGGAACTCCCCCTGAAATAGCCGTTTGTATGTGTACAGTCGATTCCGGTTAATCGGACCACATCGGGACGCGATCATTTTGGTCTTAATAACCGGCTGGTCCGATTACACGAACATGCCCTATGTTACAAGACGACACGTGCTATACGTAACATATTAAAATGTCATTATGACCTTTATTATGCGGTACACGCGTATGGCGAACATACAAACAAGAACTACTGTTGCTTATGAACTTTATTCATTGAAAAATAAATTTACAAACAAATTCTTCGAAATGGTGTACATGATACTCAGCATGCGAAGCGCAATAAAAAAAAGTTCTTATCAAATTCCAGACAACCTTTGAAGAATTATTTTTAATAACTTAATTTTTATAAAAATAGAAAATCTTCCTTGAATTTTAACATTTGAAAAATTATTTTGATAACAGCATACTGTACAAATTTTACTCAGTGCCGAATCTAAACCGAGCTGCCCGTTCTAAGAAACTAAGTGCTTGCTCACCTCTCGCTGGTTCTTTTCCCTTTCGGACTTCTTGCTGTACACAGGCGACTTGTGGCTTCTTGTTCATCTTCCCTGCCACGTTCTTTGGTCCGTTTAAACGGAATTTTGGTTCAAATAAGCGAATAATATTAGGCTTATGTACATATGATTTGTTTCGGTTCTTTAAGATTCGGTCCGAATAAGCGACTGGTCCGATTATCTGGTGGCCCAATTAACCGGATTCGACTGTATATGTGTGTGTTTATTTTTCGAATTGATCGAGGAACTATTTCATGTATTATTTTCAAGCATTGTGTGAATTTTGTAAATATCATTAACCAAGATGAGAACAAATAGTTTTTTTGTGTACATGTAAAGTCCTTTGTAAGAGCACAAAGGACTTTTTCATTACGCTACTGTCTTATTTGATCGGCCAGGATCAAGACATTACATTTGGGTGTTAGGTCTTGTTGTTGTTGGGTGTTTGGTTTGGTTTAGTTTTGCTATTTTCCTTTTAGCTGAAATTTCAAAATCATTATTGTCCTTATTAGGAGTCTGAAATGGGGATTTGCAATTTGAGTCCTGACGAGAACTGATAGAAATCATCTTATGCTCAGCCTCCTCCAGCGCCATTCGCAGTTAAATTATCTTGTTTCATAGTTGCGAGATAGTTGGATGTTGCGTGCTGAAAAGTGTTTTTTTTTTTTTTTAAAGCCATTTTCAGAGTATCATTTACGCCATTCAATTTTGCCTTCAGAATATGAATTTGCCACCTGATGTACCCACTTTCTTTACAGGGAATACAATAATCTGGTGAGTATAGAGACACGTCATTATGTTCGCAGTCGATTATCATCTCATCAGATGATCAGCGCAACGGCGCTAGCTCCTATCCTCGAACGCGCTACCGTTCATGACAGTAGTTAACACGAGAATGGGAATGTAGATTTTCCCACATTTTCTCCGATATAAAGATTAAATCATTTTAAATAAAAGAGGTACCTAGTGGTTTTGCATAAATTTTCCCGAGTTCATTACGACCATGCATATAAATTAGGAGCTGATTCCGAAGCCTTTAAAATAATAAGGAAAAAAATTAATAAATCCTAAAAAACTAAATAAGTAACCTATTATTTACTTCTTTCCTGCTCTCTGTGACAGCAAAATTTGCAGTCGTATTTTAAATTTCCCAATGAGATAGAGACAAAATCTATTTAAAGTCGAAATTGAATGGCGATGCAATTTTAATTTGTTTTCTTGAATATCTGTTGATTTTTTCTACACAAATTTGGCTGAAGATAAAAAGTTTTATTACTCATAGATGGCGTTATGCCATTAGGTCATCGGGAAGTTAGTTTATACACGAAATTTAAGCTAAGAATAATTATTTAGTTACAATTAATGAACATGGTTTTTAAAAAAGCGCTAAAAAGTATAAAATACGTTCTCCTTATTCCATACAGATTTAAAACTGCATTTAGATTCAACCTGAAAATTTCTGAATTTTTAAAATTCAAAATCTCGATCATACATTTTCGCACACTTTGTATGCGAGTAAAAATATATGGGATTATAAATTTGTATGGGACTAGGAGAAATTACATTATAATTTAGACCTTTTAAAAAACGTGGTATATTTAGAAAAAAAAATTATTTAATTTTTGCATTCATTTTCATTTGTAAAATTCGTTTTATTTTAACAGTATAATTTTTTTTTGAATTCTTTTAATATTTCTGTTGATCTAAGCTCTGATTTTTATGGTGTAAATGTACAATCTTTCAATTTTCATTCAAAAAGAAATTAATCAAACATATATTTTACAATTGAAGGGAGTGCTTATGTACACAAGACAACAACCAAATAACATTTGTTACTTAAAAATGCAAAATATATGGTGAGAAACAGCATTTTTAGAACCCTGATAGCTCCGCCAAAAAGAAAAAGAAAAAATCCATTGCATTATTGAGGGTAAAGACTGATAGAGCATAATTCAGAACACCAATGAAGTTGAGAATAGTCAAACTTTAAACTATAAAAGGGGAAAATTATATCTGTAAATAACTAAGACAAATTTAATTTCTTAAAAGATTTTCGAATAACTCTTGAATTTAGTGCATTTATTATTCGTGAAAAAATAACCCAGTCTTTTTTAAAAATCTACTGGACAAAATCTATTAAATACATACTTTATTGGCTAAGAAAAAGAACAACTGATGATGCAAAATATCGTGTAAGTAATTTAAAAAATGTTTGAAATATCGAAACTGCTGAGAATATTCCTTTTTATTCGTTTTTCAATTCTTGTTTCTTTAACAAAGAAATACAGATGTCCTGAATTCTTTTATCACTTCTTTTGGTATAGAATATTCATTAAATTTTCACAATTTTCTTTCTGGATAGAGGCAGGAAAATCTTATATAAAGAATTTATTTTGAGGGCATATCCAGCTGTAGAATCAATAAATTATAAGTTATCAAAACTCCGACTGAAGAAAACAGAAGACCTCTTGTCAAGTGAAAGACATCCCAAGCGGTGAGCACTAAATGGCACCTTGATTTCATGAATTTTGATATATATTCTCCGATTTCTTTTGTTTCATTCTTCAAGCTCAGAATGAAAGCGATGCGTTTCGCTTTATTTCTTAAATCTCCATCCGCTTTATTTATTCGAGAAGCGAAGAACATAATAGAGAAGAATGAAATACTGTGAAATATTGCAAACGTGAAATATATATAGTAAAAGATCGAATTAGTGAGAACATAATATCCCAGAATTACTGATAATATTGAGAATACAACTATGAATTGAAAAACCATGAGCCAAAACACTTGCAGTGATAATGCCGATTCTGTCAAAGTAACCAATCTGTGCAAATTGCCATAATTGTGAGTGAAAATTTGAAAAGTATTTTGCTTGTTGGGGACATTCAATTGATCTGCAGTTTGTTGAGCTAAATTTTTCAAAATCAAGCATAACAGAATATAAAACAAAGTCAGAAGAATTGGAATGACATCTTTTGTTATTCTTGTAAATATCATGAAAAGAGTGAAAAAGATTACATGAGAGGACAAATTTGCATTTATTTTGAAATGAAAAGTGATTTCTTCGTACTTATTTAGCGTACCAGCAGGATCGGTGGACAATGCAGCGATTATTATAGCAACAAGAAATAAACAAATAGTAAAGAATATCACCGTAATAAAGTTAATTAAATATTGGTATTTCGTTAACTTTAATTGATACTTTCTATCCAGAGTTTGAATCGTTTTCATTAAGTATTTAATACGTTTTCTCCTTGTATACGTGATATATAATATCATAGTAACTGCTAGCTCACGCATTATGTAAAATAACATTAATTTCGAGCAACGGGAACTTTTGCATTTTGTCACCAACATATGAGTATTCCCTATTACACTGTATGGAACGAAGAAACATGTAAGAATTATAGATATCTTGCAGAAAAACATCAAAATTTTCCCCTTATCATGGTTAATCAATTTTGGAGTTCCTAATGCGTGTAAACACCGAAACAATAAAGCCGACTGTATGTTCGTTTTTAACGAAATATTCATCTTTATATGATGGCTTCTTGTGAATTTAGACTTATAGAAAACTTCTTTGGAAATAACAGTGAAATGTAACTGTGTCACTAAAAGCTAATATTTAACATGTCTATCTTATTTTTTAACGAAATTTCATAACTTCTTTTAGTAGGGAGAAAAAAATTAATTTTTCCACACCCGCTACGAAAGAGAATAGTATTTAATCTCAAAAATAGAAATACTTTATTGAGGTAAGCTAAATGACTAGCTCCAAATAATACGTGATGATTGGCCTAATGATGCGCGAAATCTATTGATTTGCTTTTGAAGAATTGACATTTGAAAAGAAAAGAAAATCAATAAAAATCCATTATGAACATGAAATAAATACGTCAAAAAGCATTGTAAGGATTCAATTCTAAAGGATTTGCAGAGAAATGCTTGGTATTGATTTTAAATTAAACGAGGAATGAGTTCAATCCAAAATTTTTAAAATGGGTAAAAATAGTTAAAAAAATTTTCATTATAAAGTTTCGATTGTATAAAATACTGATGAAACTCCCCGAAATTTCAAATAAATTATATTTTTCAAAAACCATTGTTTGATACAATCGGGTATTGCCAATTCAAAGTATCATTACAAAGCGAATTTTTTATTTTATTTTGGTTCTAAAGATAAAAAATTATTTCAAATACGGTAAAAAATATTAAAAAATGATAATTTTTGCTTTATTTTATCTCAAACTTTAACAGAAGGTAATTGAGTTGCATTTTAAATCTTCTTCAGAATTAATTTTGAATGAGAAACTTTTGGCTCATGACGTTTTTGGTTAGACTATTAAAAGCGTACTTCATTAAATTATCACCAAGTCTGTCCAGTCGTCTTACATTTTCTACAGTGTAAAGATGATCAGTGGCAGATGTTGCAAAAAGTTAAAAGTGTAAAATCAAAATGAGAAAAAAAAAATCAAATTTTTAAAAATTAACAAAAAGACACTAAAATAGTAAAAATATGAACATGCATTGGCAATGACTCAGACAATAGTATAAAGTATTTTTTTTTTTTAAATCTATTCAAAATAAAAAGTGCATGAAATTAATAAAGTGATTAAGTTAGATTTAGTGGCATAAGAGTTATATTTAACCATGATGTACTTTGGTTATTTAATTAGTTATTATTGGTTTTTTTTCGCATAATTTTAATGCCATATAAACCAAAAAGTTAAATAATCAGCTGGGCAAGTAAAAAGATAATAGAAAATGAAAAAAAAAAATTAAAATATATGAAAAGAAAATTTTTATTTTCGCAAAAATAAAATTGAATGAACAATAATAATTCAATAATTATTAAATTATGCAGTAATCATTAAAATGCCATTAGCTTTGTTAAAATTTAATCGGATAACTGTTGAAAATATTTATTTTTAGGATGTTAATGTTTGTTAAAAATGTTTTTTATTCTTCTCATTTTGATGATGGCAACTTGTTGAATTCTAAAATAAATTAAATTAGGTTGATATATTTCCGTTGGAATTTTTTTAAAGTTCAGAAAGCACAAAAGGAGCGGCGATTTTTCTCAAGCAGCTTTAACACTAATAACATGAAATTATCTTTTCTTTTAATTTATCTTCGTTTCGTAGGTTTCCTCGCTTATACTGTTCCTCAGAATATTTTCTAAACCACAATTTTTTATTCATAAACATAGAAAACTCGTGTTTTATTAATCGTATATCAAAACTGATCAAGATTTTAAACGCCCTCCTATATAATATTTTCTCACATTCAATATGCATTATCCTGGAAAATAGCGAATGCATAAAAAAAAACTTATGCAGTTATCCCACATATCATCGTACAACATTTCAGCATAATTTCTTCATTTGCCTGTATGTGTAGTACATTTTCAAAGAAATTGCTAACAACCATTGCACAGTTAAGAAATATTAGCCTGAAAGTAGATGTTTTTTAAAATTTAAAACCAGCGGGAGTGATTTCTCCAAAACTTTGTGGCATAGTCTCTAAAATTTGCCAGAAACGCATGCATGGCATTGGTGTACACAAGATACAAAATATTAACTTTTGGGATGAATGGGGTTAATTCATGCGACATAAAAGTTAGTATGTACTAATGCTCATGGCATTTAAACCTTCATCCGTAATGTTTTAGTAGATGAGTCTATCATTAACGTTCTCCGCCAAGTATGAAGCGGAATTTGTGTTTACATTTGAAGTTATAACTTTGAGTAGTTTTCTGTCCAATTAATATAAAGATGAAATATTGGTTTGATGCTGGAGGGGGTACTTACTTTAATGTGAAATTCAAGAGTGATTGCCGTGTAAAATGTTTTTTTAGTTTCCTTTCAACAATCCTGAATGGAGTTGTTAACATTTGAATAGAAGTTTATATGCCTTCTTCGAAGTTGGTGATATGATACGATCATTTCGAAGAATTCATTCTATATGTGCCCATTTACTAACAATAGGATACTGAAACCAATGGAGTTCCAGTAATTTTTATACTGCTACAGCATATCTGACAAGCAATTTTTTTTTATTAAAAACTATCTGATGAATGTATTAGAACCGAATGATGTTGGGATGAGATAAAGGTTTCCAAATTGAACAAAAACTGTACAAAATATGATGAAAATAATTTTTAATTGATGGCATTAAAATAAAATACATCATGAGGTTTTACTTTATGAATCTTAAAGTTTTCTTTATCCTTTAGTAATTCTTATTATTCAGTTATTGCTGTGTAATTATGTTTAATAGTAAAAGAGTAATCAATTTATATTCTCATTAGTGTTTTTTTCTGATAATTATCATTTTTTGTTTCTTGTATTTAAACTGAAATTGATTGTTATAATATCATGCTACATCACTATGTACCTTAGTGATTTCTGTTTTAAGAAATGTTGATATTTTCATTGAAAATCAATTTCCATGTCAGCATGGAAATTGATTTGATGAGGGACTTTTTGTGACTACAAACGCAATTTGAAGTCGCAAAATCTCTCATCAAGTTTAATTGATTTAAGTCATTGCATTTACACTTTTCTGAAAGTACAGATCGACAGACAATCAATCCGTAATTGGATTTGCCTTATAAGCTGGCAATGCCTACGCTATAAATGTTAAATCTCGGCCGAATTTTATCTGTAGAGCTCCCTTCGTTTTCTAATTATTAAATTCACTTATATTCAAACAGTCGGACAGTCATTGCTTCATGGAGCTAGCTCAAATAGCTTTGATAAAACTGTAAATTTGCCATCAAGACTATCAAATTTCATCGGTTTACCACAAAGCGTTTGAGACATCTCTGTCACAACAAACCTTCTCCAGAAATGTTTTTGGAACTCAAGGATTTCTGAAAAGTGAATATTCGTCAAAATCTCGAATTCAAATTTTTTACTTTCTCTATAATAAATATGCGAAATAAAAATTTGTTTTGCTTGTCTGCACATACATCGATTTATGATACACTAAACTACAAAACTATATTGATGAAGGATCAATAGTTTTTAATGCAGTGCATTGTAACGAATTGATCCAGAATCTGCCATCACAACCAACAGAGGACTCCACGATAATGACTGAAATCTACATTATGGTGACGTCACTTGGAATTCGGTTGCAGAGTGGATCACTAGTCAGCGGGAAGACAATGGGATTCGAGGGTGAATGTGGTGTGTAGGGTTATGCTGTTGAAGCGAAAGGCATTGAGGCCCGATGTTAGTGTGCATATGGATTTAAATGATAAAAATATTGTTAAAATAATTAAAATACTGTAATGTATGAATTTCTTCTTGTTTTTATGTTTGTAAATGTTTTATGTTGTATGTATCGTCTGACTGATGTTATGAATAAAAAAAATTTTAAAAGACAAATTCGGCCAAATCGTTCATATAAAATTCGATGACATCACAGCATCTTAAATTCTGAGTTTGCTCATTTTGCAGTAGAATGACCATTAAAACTTCCTTTTGTCTCCCACGAAATGCTGGTGTTTTCAAGAACAGTAATTAATGCTATCTAATAAGTTCGCTAAAACGATTCATTTCCTTTGATTCGGACTGCTATTTAATGATTCTTCTATACTGCCTCTTTATTGGAATATAGAAATATTTAGAAATTAGATGCTAACCACATGTGTTTCAAAAGGTTAAAATAAAGAAATATATTAAACATAGTCATATTCTACTCAAACTAAAGTCTACATTGAATGAGAACTTTTGCTGTTTTCTCAAATATGGGTGAATGGCAATCAATGTGTTAAACGATACTGATACTTTACCACATAATAAACAGTCATTCTACATAAATGATGAATTCGAGATCAGAAATATAAGAAAATTTCTTTTATTCATTTATCTTTCACTCATGCCCATCCAGAATCGCCCCATTCTTCCGTGGTTCCCCACTCATCAGTTGCCTCACCCCACTCTTCTTTAGGTTTTGGACTAGATTTTGCTGTGCTGGCCTTTGGCGGAGGAACAGTTTCTGACCAGTCACTTACCGGAGCTGACCAATCGTCAGTTGTTGTAGTAGCAGGATACACGGCAGCTGGTTCAGCACTCCACTGAAAACAAGTATATTATGTTATATTCTTTTACCACGAAAACTACGACGTTTTGGTATTTCAGTCTAAAATATATTCATCGATATATCATTGTAAAAATGTGATATTTTGCATTTTGTAAAAACTTATGTATTTGTTCTTGCCAAAATTCAAAAACTACTCTAGATATTTTATTGCATCACCTCGTCATAGCTGCATATCGGTAAAGAATAAAATATTTAATGTTTTCATTAACTGGAGCTTTATCATTCATAAACCTGCCAACTTGCTCAATGCTTCCTATTGTCATATTTTTATTATTTTGTCATCAAAATTTAAATGGAACAGATTGATTAAAGTGTTCTGATGCAGATACACCAAAATTATTTGGTAGGCGAAATCAACGAAAAGCGAGTTAATTGGTTAATTATACAAAAGAAATTAGAGTTAAGGTCCAAGAAACTACCTTGGAAAAGAAACAGAAAAACGGAACTAAAAAGGAAAATAAGCAGTGTAAAATACCGGAAAATTGACAAAAAACTGCACTTATTAAAGTGTTATACGAAATAAAGTTATTTCAATGACGATACTTTCTCAAATCTGTAATCTAATGTGAAGACTCAATGTTTTATTCCCGCGTAACTTCTCAATAGAAAGCAAATATTCATAATCTGTATCGTCTTTTGCGTTATTATAATTTTGATGACATGCTTCATTAAAGTATGGTCTACAAAACTTCAAATCGTGCTGAAATTTTTTCATTTCGTTTGCTGCTGTTATAGGTCTGATGTTATGGGGTTATCCAAGTATTTTTCGCTACTTCGTTTCCCGAAAGTCAGCTTCCTTACTTTGAGAATATGTCATTTACAATAAAGTCCTTTTTGAGTTAGACGGGAAGCTTTATTACTGAATTTAGTTTTAAAAAAAAGAGGATATGTCAAATAAGATACTCAAATTGAAGATTTCAGGTCATACAAATTCCAACAATTCAACTGTAAGAATACGCTGAAAATCGTTTAAGACATGAGAGATTCGATAATGTCTAGTAGGGTGATTCTGATTCAACTGTTGAACATCATTAAGATTTTGCTATTTAGACGTTGATTTTAAGAATGACCCGCCGGGTTAAAAGCGTAAGATTAATTCCAGTCATTTTATGGCAAAACAATCAGATAAATTATGAACGTTTCGATTTCTAATCGAAAGTAAAAATATGTTGAATTAAATCAGAAATTACTTAACCTGCCGCAGGGAAAATTAATCAAAGGACTACAATATTTGTGTTATCTCCAACAGCAAAAGTCAAAAACAGTTGTAGTAATTTGATAAAGTATTGTTTTCGAGTTATATCCATAATGCATAAACTTTATTGTTTTATAAAGTATAAGTTTATGCATTGTGGGTATAACTCAAAAGCTCTTGAATTATAGATTATTTACCTAGAAGTGCGATATTTAAAACTTCTAAATCTATTAGACAATTGGCACATTAAGCATTACATGGTAAAGCACTATACCTTACTGATTGACGCACAACTCGACTTGGCATCGCCATGCTTACTAGTTTAAACAACATTGCGGGAATTCTAATAATTTTACAAGCAGACAGGCCGACAAAGACGAGATTTTCCGTTTTCATTTTGCAACACATTTTCACTTTATATCTACTCGGAAAATATATATCTACTCACTTTATATCTTAGATGAGAGGACTCGTAGAAATTCCAGTAGATAGTTGGAATAAAAAACGCTCACAGTAAATGAGAGGCAGTAGGCGGGGCCCCCTGAGAACGAATAGATCAATAAAGAAAGCAATAGAAAAAAAGGCATTCTTCTCTCGGAGGTACAATTGGATATGATACAAGAACATGAATTGGAGGGAAAAGATTATCGATTTAGAGCTTCCATTGTATTCTTCAGCATAATTATTTAAAAATAAGTGAATGATAGGTGGTGCTGTAGGAGATCCCTGCTACCAAGCAAAAAATTTACTTTCAGGAAAGTAAATTATGCTCATATAAGCAGCTAAGTCAAATTCCGATCTCGAGTGCTCCAAATATAGATTCGAACAACAAAGAATGCCAAAAATCCCTTTGTCATGAATTGTTGGTCTAATATGCAAACCCAAATTGGAAACTACCAATATCCAATCCCACCCACATCCATCATTAAGATTAAAAACGACTTACATCCGACACATCTGGAGCTGCAGCAGCAGCAGGTTCACTTGTCCATTTATCAGTCACTTGGTAATCAGCAACTTCAGCAGCAGGTCTTTCAATCTGCAGTAAAATATCTTCTTTTTCAGCCTATAAATATTTTAAAGAGGCATATATTAATGAATAGCAAATACCAACATGAATTTAAGCATTGGAAACTATATTAAATTATAAATGCACATATACGAAACTTAATTTTTTCTGTAACATGAACTAACATTGTAAAAATAAAAATAATAACTTAGAAATTTATATTTACACAAAATAACTCAAAAAGAAATTGAAGTAATTTTTAATGAAGAAAAAAAAATGTATTTTAGACTTCTTGTTTTCTGCAAAATAGATTCTAAACTTGAGACCCTTATAGAAACGAATTTTCATCTAGTTTGTTGGGCGATTTTCGCTCACGGATTTTCTCTAAATTTAAGATAATACTGTATATCAATATCAGAGGCTACACAAAAATTTCATGAACCAAATTCCTTCCATTTTTGAACCATCACTTCCACAGTGATAATATAATTGTAATAATACTTTAGAATTAATTTCGTTATTTTTATCTTAAATTAATCGAAATCTTAAATTCGATCTGAAATCTTAAATTCGAAAACGCTTTCTTATTTCCTGATCCAATTCTTATTTCTTTTATTCAACTATTTTTAACGCTTCCTTCCGAAAATTCATGATTTTGCATTTTTTACGCTCCAGATGAAAAGTCTGTTAATGCGCACAACATTCTTTTAAATATATCCAAGATTCTCGCCATAAATCGGAGTGTGTCAAAGAACTTCCTATCAAAATCTCATAGTAAAATCACTGAAGAAACAAATTTCTGCTGCGTTTGCTCATGTGTTGCGATGTAGACTGACGCTTCGTTTATTCCTTGCAGGAAAACTATACTTCCCGTGTTAAAATAAATCAAATTTAAAGTTTAAAAGTTTCCTTTCGATCGTGTATCTGCTAAAATATGTTTATATTATATTTCAAACAGATATGATTCCAAAAAGGGCATTTTCCTACTGATGAGATCTAAAATGTACAGATTTATCAAAATCCCTTTTGTAAATTTTTCTCACATCGCTTCATTTTATATACGAGAAAATAAAAATAGACTGACATTATGATCATTATAACACTTTATCTCAACGTAATCAAATGCCATCCGGTTTTGTTTTGTTTTGTTTTTAAGTTCCCTTTTCAAATCATTCAGGCCAATGAAACGGGGCTATAATTACTCACTCTGAGAATGCTCGCAGCATTAAAGAATAAAAGAGGAGAAAACAACTGAATGTGATTATGGTTCTTAATTAAAGGAGAGAAAAAAAATTCAAGTTATACACTATCCTGTAATAAATGCTTACTTCTTCTGGATCCCTATAAAAGTATAGATCGACCATGACGTCCCATTTCATTTCTCTGCTGATTGTACCTCGCATGCGCAGAACTTCTCGGGCAAGCATCCACCACATCAGCCCAATACAGTAGATACCCTAAAATCAAGCAGGCATGTATTTATTAGCAGATACGAATGTTCCATGCATTTGGGTGTTTTAAAAGTTCCGAGATCAGCTCTGGTAAATTGTAAATGGCAAAAAATGATTTTGTTTGTATCGATAGTGGTCTGTAGTCTTGATGAAACAGCTCATCAAGTGCAATATGTCTGTTATTATCAAACATTATTATCAGAGCTTTATGATTATGTACATCATGTTCTTCAAATGAGCTAATAACAATTTAAGAAATTGTTCTTTAATACCATCTTAAAATCGAAGGTTCCCAATCTTTTTAAATAAACAAACGTGCGAAGAGAAAATGAGGAATGATCCTCTTTGAGGAATTATTTTATGCGTCATCGATTTTCTCTAAAAGGCAAACAGCTGAAGAAATTTCGAAAAAGAAAAGCATAGGAATAAAGGAAAACATTTGTTAAAGCAGATATACTAAATAATGGAATCTTTCATCGGAATTATCGGTGATCAATGCAACAAATTTGTAAAGTTGCAACGTTCTATATCACTAGTCTATTTTGTTATATAAAAACCTTTCTTTAAGAGTAATTCTACTTTCTTTACAGTAGCGTTAGAGGATGATTCCTGGAAAAATTACCCACGGAACTTCTATGTTAAGATTACAGGTCTATCCTTCATTAGCATTTGTTGGAAGATGATCCGAAATGCAAATTACCAATGACGTCATAAACTGTGTTCATAAGTAATGACTATATATATATCTGTTTTTATTCACAGCAAGATGCTGGCTGGCTGATTAGATGTTTTGAAATAAAGTTTATTTGTTTTACTGCA
Organism: Argiope trifasciata; assembly: GCA_026543055.1. Lineage (NCBI taxonomy): Eukaryota > Metazoa > Arthropoda > Arachnida > Araneae > Araneidae > Argiope > Argiope trifasciata. Next base: position 144,614 of record JAPMOQ010020220.1, on the reverse strand, counting down.
ACTCTGCTGATTTATTTCTTTAAAAAGATGATCACATCCAACAAAGGTTATGGGCCATTGTGCCGTTAGCAGTATGCCAGAAGCCAGCAAACAACCGCTGTCATTGAGCTGTCAACAGAAAGCCGTTTAGACATTTGCCGACTCTTAAACTTCAAATAGTAACTTTTACATAAGTTCAATAAGCAGAGCAGTCAATAGTGAACTTTGATGGTTTATCTTCTGGGGCCGTTGGAGAAAACAGAAATGGAAAAGATGGAAAGTCAGCTTTTTGTATTTCCAAAACTGAATGCATCCAATTACAGCCAGTGGAAGATAGATATGAAAGTACTACTTATCGACCGAAACTGCTGGGAATTTATTGAGAGTGAAGCCGTTGAAGAACCAACAGATACAGCAGAAAAGCAGCGATTCAAGTGGCGGCGAGAACGAGCATACACCACTATTTACCAAGGAGTGGAACGGCAATTTTTGCCTTTAATCTCAAATACCTTGGATGGTAGAACAGCATGGCAAATTCTTCTGTCAAACTTCGAACCCAAGTCTAGAGCCAGATTAGAAAGCTTAATCGATGAATTCTACGAGCTGAAATTTAAAGAAGAGGAAGAGACAATTGGAATATTCTGCCGAAGAGTTCAAGAACAACGACAATTAATTAGTGAAGCAGGATTCGAAACGCCTGAATGCCTCGTATGTTTCCAGTTGATCCGAAAGTTACCAGCCGAGTACGACAATCTAGTGCAAATTCTTTATCGACTAGATGGTAAACAGTTTACGTTGACAAATATTGAAACCCAACTTCTAAGTGAATCCGGAAGAATAGTACAAAAGAAAAAGGATAAAGGCGAAGAAACAGTTGCCGATGCTTATGTTTCTAAAGTTACTTCAAAGAACAGAAAGTCTCCAATCAGCAGTGGAACCGCTCTGGGCCAACTAAAAGAAGAAAATGATAGTAATTTGAAGCGGAAACACTGTACGTTCTGTAAGCGTCAAGGACATGTTTTCGACAATTGCTACAGACGAAAAGTTAAACCAAATCCTGGGTTACACCATTGTCAAGGACATTCTATAGCGATGATCAAAGATCAAAACAGTGTTATAATACTACAGCAGTAGTAGACATGGATGAATGGTTGGTGGATTCAGCTGCAACTTCATATTTTTGTAAAGAGAGGGATTGGTTTGAGGAATTTAGGACACTACCTCCATTTGAAGCTTTAATAGGTGACAAGGATTGCAAATCCCTAATATGTGGAATAGGTAACATTCCTTTTTATGTTTATAGTTATGGAAATTTTGTCAAACTTATTCTAAAGAATGTTCTGTATGCACCTAATATGCGTAGAAATTTAATTAGTGGAGCAAAAATTGACATAGCGGGTTATAAAATAATATGGAATAAAAATAAAATGATATTGTATAATAGTGATGGTAAATATTTTATAACTGTTCCTAGAATCGGTAATTTATATGTTGTATCAGGAATACCTGCTAAGTGTTATGAATCGAATAATGTATATAATTCTAGTAAAAATATTAACGCAGATATTATTCATCGAAGATTTGGTCATGTAAACTTTATCTTAATATTAAAAATGAGCAAGAATAAAAGTATTTATGGTCTTGAAAATATAGTCGGAAGTGTTAAATCATGTGTTGCATGCAATTTAACAAAAATCACTAGAGCATCTTTTAAGCCTAATTTAAGCATAAATACTAAGAATTGTCTTGAAAAAGTACATATTGACTTATGGGGGCCATCTCCAACTAAATCTTTAGGTGGAAATTCTTATTTTTTAATCGATAATTGATGATTTTTCTAGATACGCCGTTGTGTATCCGATTAGAAAGAAATCGGAGGTATTTAAATGTTTTCGTGAATATGTAGTTAATTCAGAAAGACAGTTAGGTCAAAAATTAAAATGTGTAAGGTCTGATAATGGCTAGAATTCTGTAATAAACAATTTGAAAGTTATTTAAAATCTTTAGGAATTAAAATGGAGAGATCTACAGTTTATACTCCAGAACAAAACGGTGTAGCGGAAAGGTTTAATCGAACTGTAATCGAAGGTGTTAGAGCAATGCTTCAAGATAGTGGTCTTCATGCTAGATTCTGGGCTGAAGCTTTACAAACTTTTGTGTATATTCGCAATAGATGTGAGCACAAACTCACGAAAAATATCACACCTGCAGAAATTTGGACAGGAAGGAAACCGTTCTCGCGTCATTTCAAAATATTTGGATCAATTGCTTATGCATATACCTCAAGCATAAAACGAGACAAACTGCAAAATAAAGCAGATATTGGTATCTTTATTGGTTACGCTAGAAAATCAAAAGGTTATCGTATTTGGTTACCGCGAAAGAGGGAAGTAATTGAAACAATTCAAGCTAAAATCGATGAAAATAAAAATGGTGTATTGACTTTATTCGGGCAAAAATCGAATGAATATGTTCAAATTCCTTTATCGAATGTATATCTTCCAGAATCAACAAATGATCAAGATGTTGAAAGTAAAATTTCAGAAAGTAAAACCGAATCAGAACTAGAACAAATTGACATTAGTAAATGGCAAAGGATCGAAAAACCACGTAAGAAAAGCTCGCGTGTTGATGTATATTATTACCCACCTTCGGGGAAAACCACGTTTAAGATCAAATAACGACGTGATTAAGTATTGTGAAGAAAATAACCTAAAGTATAAATCTCAATATTTTAATTTTAAGCCTAATCAACAAGGCGAGTCGAAAAACTCTGAGAATGTAAGCGACTTAGAAATAACTGATGAATCTGAGTTATCTAATTTCGCCGTTGATAATTTTCGAGAAGAAATTTATAACATTGAAATTCCAAGAAATTTTAATGAATCTCAGAAAGTACCGGAACGCGATAAATGGAATAAAGCTATGGACGATGAATTAAAAGTTATGAAAGAACGTAAAGTTTGGAAATTGGTAGATGCACCGAAAGATTCGAAAATCATTGGGTGTAGATGGGTGTACTCAATTAAACGCGATGAGAACTCAAAAATTAAACGTTTTAAGGCTAGATTAGTCGCATTAGGTTATAATCAAACATTTGGTTTTGACTACACAAGTATTTACGCACCTGTTGTAAATTTTTCTATTGTTAAACTGTTATTCATAATTTTAGTTTCGGTGTTGGGGTGGAAGCATGTACAATTAGACATAAAATCTGCGTATTTATACGGGAATCTAAAAGAACAAATTTATATGAAACAACCTCCAGGTTATTCTGAACCAAACAATGAATATAAAGTGTGTTTATTGAATAAATCAATATATGGACTTCATCAAAGTGGAAGAGTCTGGAATAATGAGTTAAATGCAATTCTATTATCAATTGGATTTAAGAATTTTAAGTATTGTAATTGTGTTTACAAATATAATAATGATGCAATTCTACTTGTTCATGTGGATGACTGTATACTATTTGGTAGAAATGAAAATATAAATTATGTGTTTGCTAAATTACAACAGATCGATATTTTAAATCTTGGTGAAGTGAAATATTTTTAGGAGTAAATTTTGAGTTTGAAAATGATAAGGTATATTGGCATCAGATGACGTATATTAATAAGCTAAAATCTAAATTTAAAAATTTACCAAAAAGTTTTGTGAATCTTCCTATTAAAAATGACAATTCCCTTGAGAATATTTCAGATTCAAATGAGGAAGAAAATGAATTGATGCAAAGATATCCTTATCGATCTCTAATTGGATGTTTATCATTTATAGGTGACAGAAGTCGACCTGATATTTCTTATAGTGTAAATGTAATGTCTCAATTTTGTAATAATTATTCTTTTTATCACTGGTTAAAAGTAGTTGATATTTGGAATTATGTAGCTAATACTAGTGATTATAAAATTAATTTATCAGATGTAAATGCATGTAATCTTATAGCGTATTCAGATGCAAACTGGGGATGTAAAATGACGAGTCGTCATTCAACAAGTGGATATATAATAAATATAGGTGATACTCCAATTTCATGGAAATCTCAAAAGCAAAAATGCATAGCACTCTGTTCAATGGAGTCAGAATTTATATCTTTGACAGAGACTGTTAAGGAATTATTATGGTATAATAATGTATTAAATGAGATTAATTTATTATTAGTTCCTAAGCCAATTTTATATTGCGACAATAAATCTGCTATATATTTTTGTGAAAACCGAATGGAAAATGCTAAAACTAAACATATAGATATTCGTTTACATTTCATTAGGCAATTATTAGATGAGGAAATATTTATTTTAAAATTTATTTCAACCAAATTAAATATGGCGGATTTATTGACCAAAATCCAATCGAAAGAACGATTGAATTATTTTGTTTCCAAGTTATTTGCATTTCGTGGGGCCGATTTGTTGGGAAGAAGATGATCCGAAATGCAAATTACCAATGACGTCATAAACTGTGTTCATAAGTAATGACTATATATATATCTGTTTTTATTCACAGCAAGATGCTGGCTGGCTGATTAGATGTTTTGAAATAAAGTTTATTTGTTTTACTGCAACTCTGCTGATTTATTTCTTTAAAAGGATGATCACATCCAACAGCATTTCTAATAAATAAAATGATAGACTAATGCGCGTTTCAAAAAATACGTATGATTTTTCTATGTTAGGTCTTTGTTTTACTTTTTATTAGAAGTTTCTCCAAGAAAAACACAAATGCTGTTAAGTTTCCCAACGAATTTTTTTCAGGAAGTCACTATCCAAACAAATTGAAGAAATCTAAAACCTCTACTTCAAGTACTCCTTAAAGCCAAAAGACGTTGCATTTACTCTAAATAGTGAATTCCTCACTCGTGGGTTTGCCAAGTATTACAAGTGGGAAATTACCTCAAGTGTTATTTGATGTCAAAAGACGTTCCACTTCCCTTTGATCCTAAATTTCTTACTCATGGGTTTGTCGAAAGGTGTTAAGATGAGTGGGTTAAGAATTACCATCGCTGTGAAAAATAAATACCCTTTTTGAATTTTACTGCAAGGCGATTCGAGAAAAAAATCAAGACAAACGTGAAAAAATTGGCAGAGTACATAGAACCAAACAAAATTCAAGAAGGCTTGTCTGGTACGTGATGAAAATTACAGGCAGGTAATATCGAAAGTAATAGCAGAAAAGGAAACGATATTAAATGTGAATATTTTTTGTGGAGGTTACCTCAAGAATCTTGTATTGAAACTATTATGAAATTTATAGAGAATATCAATATCTTCATTGACACTATCATGTATGTATTGAAGTTGGTTGGTTGGGTGAACATTTCTTGACATAAATGCGGCTTGAGAAGTATGAATTTATTAATTATTTTTGTTTTATAATTTTTCGTAGCAAGCTCATTATTATGCTAACCCTATTAATGATAGTTTTCTTCCCCAATAAGGCATGGAAGAGCATAATTTTTTGAATATTAAAATATTTTAATACGATAATCGGTTTGAAAGTATAGATAAATAACCATATCATTTCGATTAACTTTTAAATTAAAATAAAATTTAAACTTTTGGAAACTCATTTCTATTGATTACTTACTACCCAAGAAGTGGTTGATAAATTTAGTAAACCTATATGTAACGATCTCCACTGCAGATTTTTGCTTGTATTTTATAACCGTGTATATCCAATTTTACAACTAATGTTAGCCCAAAACATTACGTTAAAATTGTAAATATGCATATCACTCACCTTATTATTGCACGGTATTGCTATATCGACATACCGTAAAGGAGTATCCGTGCTGCAGAAAGCTATCACTGGTATATTAACAAAAGATGCTTCCCTAATTGGCTGGTGATCAGATCGAGGATCAGTTACCACGAGAAGCCTGGGTTCTCGGAATGCTGCCTGGATTTGGTTTGTGAATGTACCCGGCGTGAAGCGGCCAGCTATCGAAGTAGCCCCGGTTGCTGCAGAAAATTTCAAAATTGCTCTTTGGCCCTGGGGCCTGGACGAAATGGCGCAGACATCTGCAGGATTTTCGATCGCCACAATCGCCCTAGCAGCCAAAAGAAGTTTCTCCCAAGTCTTCTTCAAATTTATTAAATAAACACCTGAATAAAAATATACGGTTAATTGATTGATACTATACTACGGTTAATTGATTGAACTTTACGATATTGTTGGCCTATCATCAATATGGTTAATTCATTGACTTATTGAAGTTTTAATGGTGTAAGAAGTAATTGTTGATTTGCTAAATATTAGTAAAACGTAACATACTGACTATGTATCCCTCCTTTTCAGCCCAAATGTGCATACTATGACATTTTAAAAATATACATGCAGTATGGAGTCTGGAAACTTTGACTGGTTTGATTTAAATTTGACTTAAATCTGCTTTAACGATAAGGGTTAATAATTAGGTAACTTATCTAAAAAGGATTAGAATATAAAATTAATCACCGAATGCAATCTTTTTTACCCCCATCGACAAATAAAAAAAATCGCATAATCGTATCTTTGAAAAATGAAACCAACTGTTAACAGTGTAAATAATTAGAGAGTTCTCTCTACTATCAACACTCAAAAAAGGAAGCGAATAGCTTTCACCTCTTGAATTTTTAGAGGACGACATGTAACGTGGAATTTTTCAGAAGAATCTTCAGATCTCGCTTTCCTAATAGAGTGACTGAATCATCCATTCAGCATCTTTTAAAATCCTTATAATTCTCTTTCCAACCATAAGATTGGCATGGCAAAGAATGATTCCGATGATTCAGTTACTCCTTTCCTTCAGTTTTGATGATAAAAATGGAGGTACCTGAAATTAAAAGAATTGCTTTCTCTCTCTAATAGGAAGCTTTAGTTTTAATTATTTCAATGAACTGTTGTAAAGCAACACGAGGGCTATTTCGGGACTGACCTCGTAATTTCGAACCGTGGTCAGATGAAGAGGATGACACCCTGAGCTGGCACCCCCCACTCCACACCTCATCAGCGGGAGGACGTTTGGCCTGACAGATTTAAGGTACAAGAGATCTCCTCACACGACGGTTCTTCGGTGGAATCGAGTCTCGAACCTGAAACCCTCTGGTTCCGAAGCAGAGATTTTATCACCAGGCCACCTCGGCCTATGGCATTATAGATTTGTAATAATCTTATTGTTAGGGGTATGGCTGTCAAAGTTTTGCTTTCACGCGTTGCACTAAGTAGTAATTTTATTGCTCTTGTTCTGTTCATAATTGGTGTTCATTATTATAAAGATTCCGATTTCTCATTGGACAATTATGCTCCTGAATAGATAATGTTTCAGATATTTGGAAGTCATTACTTCAACTAGTATGGTCAATGCATCGAAAGCGATCAATCTAATTAATGTATCATTCTGCCCAAAGCGGAATTGCTTGCTAATCCATTGTCTAATTGCGGTTTCAAGGGAACGAATCATTTTTACAGAGGTTTATTTATCCATCCTTGGTAAAGAAACATCGGAAAGAGAATATAAGGTTGCACTCAAAAAGGTCAGTTGGCGAATGCTTCACTTTGATCTGAGAATTGTGCTAAACCAGTTTAATAAAAGGATATATTACTTGGCAAAGGTATTTATAGGACGAAGAGTTTTGTCTCTGAAGAAACCAAAAGTGAGAAGACAAACTGACATCATAAGGAGGGCAGACCAAAAGAAGGAATGCTTTGAAAAAAAAAAAAACAGTTGAAGCTGGACGAAACCAATTTAGACCTCCCCATGCTGTTTCCTTCGACAGAGATCTCACAAAGGGACCTATTTTTATAACCTACACATTCAGTGTTTAAATTAGTAGCCCATCCTGACAGAAATTTTGAATTTGATTTTTAACTTCAGGGCCTAACTCTCACCAACCAGGTTATTACTCTAAAATAATTTCTAACTTTAATAAATGCTTAGGAATAATTTATCTTGTCAATAAATGTTTACTTTATAAGAAATAAGATTATGTTTCAACATATTCAACAAGTTTACATAATTTCAGTTTCACAGTTCAAATGTCAAGGAAATAAATCGCAGCATTACTATCGCATCGAAAATTTAAAAGCATTGCACTGGACCTAGGATTATGATCCCTTAAAACATAGAGCACTCATTATACTGCAATACGGCGCCTCCCCCTTCCTCTTTTGACTTCATGAAAAAAAGCAATTATAATCATTGATGAATCCCGAACAATGCCCGCCTCTAAATCTGGACACGAACTTTGCATTTGCAAATGGGTCGTCTTTGAAAAGTTAGTCAAAATTTCTAGTAGCATTAAAATGTCGTTGAAATCATCCTAGAGATTTTAGAACAAATTTTGCAGTTCTGAGCTGCGATCTAAATTATTAGCTCTGCAACAAGTTAATTGATACCTTTAACAAATACGTTAGTCTGAAGAACGTTTGAACAGATTTTAGCTACTCCAGTGACTAGTTGAAATCTATTATTACCGTAGATTATGGTAATATTTGTCATCACTGCATCATTCTAGTCTTGAAGCCTAGTTAATGGCCTCAGACTGCAGCGGCCCGAGAAAATGCAAAAATAGACGACTTGTACTCCAGTTTTTATTTATGAAAACGTAAATAAAAGCCTATCTATATATCATGGAGTATTTTAGAAACTTGGAATGCTACAAACATTAACCAACGTTGAGTTCATAATGGATTATAACAAGAATCTTGAAATTTGTGGCATTCTTTCAAAAAGGAATTATGACTTTGCTTTCGACCTTGTATCTATACATAACGAATAATTCTGAAAGGAAATGTAATAAAGTGAATAATTTAATGGCTTACCGTCTGGGCGTCTCCTAAACACGTACTGCTGCATCTGATAATCCAAATTGGTACTCCCAAGGTGAGTGCATGAGGCAAGAAATTTGGTTACATCGTCGTCTTGAAGACTCAAAACAGATATTCCTCCTGACATGATGGAATCGTTTTCAAATTATATCAAATTCTGTTGGGAAATAAAAATGGGCTTTTAGATATAAATTGTGAACAATCAATGAGTGACATGCAAAACTATGTCCATTTGAAGGTTATCGCCTATTTATCGGTCACTTTGATAATTTTAGTTTAGAATACAATAGATAATTTTATTCAACTCAATTTTCGGTATTTTCCCCGCTTTTCCCGATAATTGTGCTTAAACTTTTGAGGTCTGTTTCGGTCTAGACGTTGTCTGCCAAAAATTATTAGTTATGATATGTGTATGATTTTATATTATATATATATAATTATTATTCTGTATATAGGTTTAAATTTACCCAATTCTATACGAATTTTAACATTCAGCTGCGATCATAGGGAATTAAGTTATCTATATTTATACGTATAATAAAGCTCGATGTGGATGTGTTTGTACTTGTGTTGACGCTCAGGTCAGACCGTTCCACCTAGAGCTACCAAATTTGGCATGCGTTACCTTAGACACCAGGAATGTGCACCTCAGAGCGATTTTTTTCGAATTTTTAATTAAAATTTAAATTAATTAAAAATGAAACGAAATTTTAGTGTTTTTCCAATATAACTTCAGAAAATATTATAACACAAACATGGCTTTTACATCAAGTTCAAGATTTTAAAAAATATTATCTTTCGAATGGTATCAGTGTTTTAGCACGTAACTTCTGTTTTTTAAAAAATATTTTAACCATATTTTTCAAAAATATTTTTCGGACAAAGCAATAAGATTTAATCTGCACGAGCACGTCAAATGTGAAAAAATTTAGCCTTTATCAACTTGTTGCCATAATATTGACAGAGGTTCAAATTTTAAAAAAATCTATCATTGAAAATTATATTATAATAATCAACTATTGTTGCAAATTAAATTTAAAAAAATGTAACTTTGAGCACGTGACTGGAAAAAAATATTAAATGTCATATTTTCTAAAAAAAATAAATGCAAGACATAGGTTTCAATGATTGTTAGCAACATCTATATCATTAATTAAATAAATCCTTTACTTACAGCAAACACGATTGAATATTGTTACGAACGTGTGATTTTGCTTTCCCGCTATAATACTGTCGTCGTAAGGAAGAGAGTTTTACAGCAATATGTATTGAGTAGTGAATGGGTGTGACGTCAGAGTTCCCAAGGCTTGGCGACCATTTGGCGACGAATTTGGCGACTTTGGCGACAAAATGGAAAGTACCCGAAACATCGAGAATTTTCCCGATCCGTCCACTAGGAGCCGAGATCCATCCAGAACGCTCCTGATTGGTCCAGAAGATGTTAGTCCCGCCTACTACAGGTATATATAAGGAGGAGGGCTCCAGTGTGAAGTCAGTGTGAAATCAATCAAGTCAGTGAAATCAATCGAGACGGATAAAGTCGAAGCGAAGCAGCGGAGAAAAGGGAAAGGAGAAATAATCCAGTGGAGTCAAGCCGAAGTGCGGCAGTGGAGATAAGCCGAAGCTAAACGACCTAGTGTTCAACGAGAACAAGAAGCGCTGTGGAATTAATCGGGAAGACCTAAGAGAGAGAGGTCTTGAACTGTGGAGTCCTGAACGGAGGACTGCTAATCTCTGTGTGGCATATACTGACGAAGCCTGTGTCGTAGCCCATTGTGCCGTCGTCGGGAACGGAGCTGTCCCGAACAAAGGAGTAGTCCCGTTTTGCGAAGTAGTAAGTCGACAGCAGGGGCAAGAAGAGACAAAGGAATAGATCAGCCTGTTCTGGAGAGACCCAGGAGGTGTAAAGCGAATCCCTTAAAGATTCCCTCTCCGGCTGAATCCTGTCTAGCCGCTCTGTGGACATTGTCACTACAGAATTTCTGCCTGTGGACTACTATCTGCAGTGTGTTGTCCTGTGTGTACGTCTCGGCTGTAAATAGCTATCACCTGTACATATTTGTGTTGTGAATATTTGTCGTCTGTGTGCTGTCCTGTCCCCGTCCTGTAAATAAACGCCTGTGTTGTGTCCGTCAACTAAAGGACTGATCATTGTTCTGTGTCATCATCATCTAACACCATACACAACCACTATATATAAAGGGTAAAAAAAGAACCCGACGGATTTTTAGGATATAGGAAATCCGTAACAATATAAACAGGATACGCATTCAAATTCAGACCCAATGGCTAATTTGTAAATCATTGGTAATAGGCATACATATTGTTTAATATTGTTAACTTGGTCTAATTGAAGTAAATAATTACATTTTATGTAGCTTGAGTCAAACAACGTATTGATGAATAATGAGTTTTAGATTTTTTCATACTCTACTCTGAGTTATACTTAACATATTTTTATCAATATTTTAAAAGTTGTTACCTCACTCAGTTTTCTAAATCAATTATTAAAACTGACTTATTTTTTTAAAAAAGGATTATTATTAAAACGTGCTCATTTTGATGTTTCCCTCCACCATTTGAAAGAAAATATCAATTTCTGGCCAAACAATACTTAGAATTTCTTCAAAGCTGAATACATGTTTGCGTATATTAATGCGTGTGTTAGTCATGATTTAAAGCTACCACACTTGGTATGTACATATTTACTTCGGAGGATGAAAAAGTATGCCTAGATTTATACCTATTTTTTTGAAACTTTAAAAATTACCCAAACATTTTGGAATTTTTCTGTGATAATTTCCAGCACAAAACTGTTTTTAAATCCTCTTAATGGTTTTTTTCATTGATAATAATGTTTTAACCTTTAAATTAATTTTCTGTTTTTAATAAATTTAAAAAATACTGTAACTATATTTTCCAACAATTAATTTATCACCAAAGAGTGTACCAGTGCTTTGTCTTCACTTTGACAAAAACTCAAACGGCATGATTAAATTAATTCTTATTACAAATTAAACCGAAGAAAATTTGATGCTCAGCACGTGTCGAAATGGTAGCGTAATGTTATGGAATATATATAAGATGTGATCTTTTCCACAACAGCTAATTGCAAATCAGAGATATATATAGTACAGTAAACAAGTAATGGTAAGGTTTCTATAATAATATGAGTTACGTGACTATCGAAATCAGAAGTTATAAAGAGATCAAGTATTTAATTGAAAATTTTGAACGCATTACTCCAGGCGAACCAGCTGGTCGCCAAAGGCGGCTAGTAATTAAATAAGTCGTAATTCTTTTTAATTAAAAATCAAAATGTTTGCTTAATTTCTTTTACATATTGCACGTTTTGAGAAAATATAGAGCACAATAGAAAAACAGTTCGACCTAAATGTATAAATAAACAAATAAATTCATCAAAAGTTTTTAAGTTAGCAGTTATGTTTATCAGTGAATATAATACTGAGAACTACAAGGAGGAAATTACGCGTGCAATTTTATATATCAAATAGTAAATTTCGATTAATTTTATTCGGAATTCCAATTCCTCGTTAATCGAAATCGTTTAATTCTACTTTACATGCAATAGAACGAGTAAAAATAATCAGGAACTGAACAATAGAAAATGCTAAATTGTGGAAGTTTACAAAAATTTTAGATATTGCTTTGATTTTTACATTCCTTCCGCTAGCAGGCTGTTGTCTGTCAAATCAATATCGTTGATGTAGTAAAATATTGCCTTGTGCAAAAAGTTCCAATAACTCAAAAACACAACAAGCCTAATGTCCTTGAATGTCATATTTGCGTTTTAATAGTTGGATTAAATCCATCAAATGCGTGAGTATTAATGTCAAATAAGTAAAACAAAATAAATGAAATTAATACAGTTTTGACATTAAGGTAGTTGTATATTACCAGCGTCGATAGGCTCGTTGCACACACAGCGTTTTTTTCTTCTGTCAGTATTTTGCCGAAATCACTCCCAGTAATCAACTGCTTACGCACACGGCGTTTAAATTCCGACTCCGTCGTAAGAGTAAGCATAATTTCATCAACAAATAAATTTACTTTAAATGTGTTATTTAAACTAAGTACTGCTTAAGGGTAATTTGAAATGAATAGAGTACAAATTCTATCAGTATTATCTTGTCGTCGAATGAAGAGAAAAAGGGGAAAAAATGGACTTATTTCGATTTATTCAGTTAGTGGGAAAAAAGGATTTGGGATCTTGCATCTGATTATCCGAAAGCGCTAGTGACAACGGGAGTTTGCACAGAGTCCGATAAAAGGCGAACTGACCGAATCTTTATTTGTCCGCCTAGTTTGTAAGCTCTAGTATAATTCAATACACTACTGTTGTTATGTCGGCATCGCTGAAATAAAGCAATCAGAGAAAAGCGCTGTGTGTCCAACCAGCCATAGGTCCGTGGAAAGAAATCCAAATTGCCTTTCTATTCTAATCTGGTGGTAAAATCTCGATTTTTGAATAGGAAAATTCTAGGTTCGAAAAAGGATTCTGTTTGAGAACAGTAATGTCTGTGGACCTGTTGCACAAACCCCTTCTAGTTGGTATGATGACAGTTTTGGGAGGTAGGCATACTGCTCTGATGTAGCCATCCAACTACGATTGTAAGTTACGAGGTCGTCCCAAGGTAGTTTTTTCCGGTATTATTTCGATGCTCATTGTTATAAATTATATTAACATTTTCTACGCTACAACATGCCGTATTATGTAAGTATATAATAAATCCGTGAGAGAGAACACGCCTTTGGTTTTAAAAGAAAAATTGGAATTCCTCATTCAAAATAGATTTCTTAAACATCAATTCTAGAAAAGATTTTTCTTCTAAATTTAAGTGAAGTGCAAATAAGCACTACACAACGCAAAGTTAATACACAAGATATGCAGATAGGTTGACATGGGGCACAAACTTTAAATACGAAATAGTTATAAAACGCAGAGAGAATTTTAATTAATCTAAAATTGATTTAACTTCTCTCAGGGTTATTAGATGTCGCTACAAATGCATTCAACGAGAGACAGGATTAAAGAAAAAAATTACTGAACACGATTCCGATTCTTTTCCTTAGTATGTGTTTTTCAAAATGTACTCCTTGTCAATGTATAGACCTCATAATGTTGAATTTTAGTCAGAAGACAAAGGCGCATCTCATTCTCCGAATTTCCATGTCGCATCAATGTGAATGTGAACAGCCTGATATGTACTAATGTTATCATGTTCCCTCCCCCTCTATCTCCTATCAAGAAAATCTGGACATTCTTCGATTCAAAATTATCCGAAATGAAAAGTTAAAGATTGCAGATTTAAAGAAATGTAATGAACATTGATTTTTCTGATACTAATCATCGTGTGAAATAAAAAGAACATAAAACTAGCAGGAGTGGTCACCCCATAATTTTCTCGCATGCTTTGTAATAAAGATGTAATCTCAAAGAATGCTTGGCAACCAAATATTACATTTAACGTGAATTTAGCACTTTAACTGAATCGAATTCTGTGATCCTTGGATAATTTTACGGCAATTAATCCTTGGCATGCCGACAACAGTATCCGAAAATCGAATTTTCGTTTTAAATGCGATTTTCACAACCAGTTAAAACAAAAAGCAACATAAAACTAACATTCGTTGTCACAAAATCATGCCGAATTTTATATATTTATCGTTTTCACACGTTTCTAGAAGTACAGATCGAAAGATGGTTAATTCCTTTTTGGATTTCATGTAGACTATAGATGTTAATTCTGTGCATCGAATTTTATCAATGTGTCTCTGTTTTGAAGTTATCGTGCTAAATTATTTTCAGACAGCTGCGAAGACAGCCTTCCCCTGAGCGGATATTGCTAAAATTTTAATAGAAATCTATAAATTTGGTATTAAGTCTATATACAAAAAATGTAGCATAAAAATAAAGTCTCACTACTGAGTTTCATGTCTTTTGACCTTTATAATGACCACTAAACGTCTTTGTACCGATTTGATCAATTTTTAGTGAGATCTGAAGATATTTTACTTGCAACATTTGTTTTAAATAGGTTTTGTTTCAAATTTTGTGTTTTTGAACCACTTTCTCGAGTATGGCCCACAATATATGGTAATATTTAATGGCGTTGATGTCGGTGTACTATGTTGGTATGTGTAACTGCCGTTTTTAATGAAAAATACACCTTATTTTGACGTTACGTGCACTCTGTTTGGGTTCGTTGTACTGTTCTGAAAAATGGAATTTCCCTCTAAACTCAAATTTTTAACAATTTCCTTTAGATTGCTGCGAAGTATATACAAATAAACCATATGGTTTATAATAACTTCTATAAGAATTAAATTTCCTAACCTGGATGAAGCCATGCAACCTCAAATCATGAAGAAGTCACAACCTTGTAGGACGTAAATTTTTTTTAAAAACAGTATTAGGCTTTCTCCGTAAATTACGATGGCTGTCCGAGTCCAAAATATTGAGTTTTTTTTTCATCAATAAATATAACTTTTTTTTCAAACGTTGACGATTTTCATGATGAGCTTTTAGCAAATTTCAACTGCTTTAATTGAATCTGCAAGATGATGAACGGTTTCTCTCTAATAGTGCGACTTTTATATCTAGCTTGTCTAATGGCATTTCCAGCAATTTCAGCATTTACATTTTCAACTGTACAACAAACCCAAACAGAATGCACGTAACTTCAAAATATGGTATCTTTTTTATTATAAACAGTAGTTATACACAGTACCCTGACATCATTGCCATAAAATATTACCATATATTGTGGGTCATACTCGAGAAAGGGGTTCAAAAAAACAAAACCCATTTGAAACAAGTGTTGCGAATAAAATATCTTCAGATTTCACTAAAAATTGATCAAACCGGTACAAAGACGTTTAACGGTCATTATAAAGGTCAAAAGACATGAAACTTAGCAGTGACATTTTATTTTTATGCGATATATTGCAAAAATTTCATAGGTGCACTCTCAATTTTTTGAGGCAAGAATCTAAGTACGTTTATTTAAAAGGCATCTGAAATTTTCAGTTTAGAAGTTTTTCGTTGATTGTACTTTATTTTTACTTTAAATTAAACCATTTTTCACATGTAAAAATAAAAACATGTTTTCACTTCTCTTTAATGTGCTATTTACCCTGGAGGTCGGATTTATCAAGTAAAAGTAAGATGTACTCTCAATTTTTTGAGCTACTGTATATTAATCTTGAAATTAAATTTTCTTTCCATTAGATTAATTTCATATTTTTTCCACAGCATTTTATTAAAATTCCCTCCAGATATTTTTAAAATAAAATAATCAATTTTTATATAATTTTAGTTAAAAATAAATTTTACATTCGTCGCATTATATAAAAACTTACTAATGAAATTCAAATTATTAATAGCAATTCTTCTTAAAATAATATCAAATTTATTAGATTTTATAAACAAATACATTTAATAAATGCTCATTATAACTGTAGACTAATTTCTTTTAATGACAGAAAACTTCAAAAATCATTTTGCTCAAATAAGAATTAGAAAATGGGATCCGAATTCTGCAACTTTATGGACTTAAAAATGAAAACTCAACTTTAACAGTTAGCCGAAACTCAGATTATGCCACACTACTACCTTTTGTTTTAATTAATTGGTCTATGACAACTGATTCGTATTACTGTCTGGAACAGTAAGTGTAGATAAACCAAAAGAATGAACTATCTTGGATACATGCAAAATTATCATTTGAATGTATAATTCTCTATCCAAATAAATCGGCGATCCTGCTAAAAAATCATGATCTACGAAATTAAATTAAAAATACAAATAAAATTATGCAAATCATAGTTATATGAGAAAGTTAAGATTTTTCTAAGACATCTGTTTTGAATATCACTTTACAATCAGTAAATTGAAATTTTAGTTTGAAAAATTTCAGAACAGAGAAATCATTGAAAGAGCATTAATTTTCGAAAATCTTAAGTATATAAATTTATTTTACCTTGCGTATACAAATTCCAATTTTCACACCTGTTTACGTCACTATGGAAAATTTAAGAACATTCAGAAGTAAGTTCGAATTAAAATGAAATATTTTTTACAAGTCATAAGCCACAAAAATTCCTCTCTTCATTTCATTTGCAACGTGATGAAAAAAAAAAATCGATTTCATTAAAATTATAGTGCGGAAAAAAAATATTTTTCTTTTATTTTTATTAATGGAATAATAATCACATTAAAAGCAATATCAAGTTTCTGAATTTCGGGCTGGGTGACATTTTCAGCCATTTTTTTTATGTACAACCAGGGCATAAACTCAATACAGTTATAGAAATCAATTCAGAGAAAAATACTGTAAGACTTTATAGATGCTTCACTGCGAGATGAATTTATACATTCTTAAAAGAAATCTAATTTATAAAATGATTTTAGTGATGCAGCTAATGGGTGTTCTAATATGAAATTGAAGAATATCCAGTGGGGAAATAGTGTACTACAGTCGCTCAAAAAATATATGAGCACCAGGTACCCGTACTGCGGTGGTAAAGTCTCGGCTTCGGAACCGGAGGGTTTCAGGTTCGAGACTCGATTCCACCGAAGATCCGTCGTGTGAGGGGGTCTCTTGCACGTTAAATCTGTCAAGCCGAAGCCCTCCCGCTGGTGTGGTGAGGGGGGTGCCACTTCAGTTGTCGTCCTAGTCATCTGACCGTGGTTGAAAATTACGAGGTCCGTCCCAAAATAGCCCTCGTGTTGCTTTAAACGGGACGTTAATATAACTGAACTGAACTGAAGGTACCCGTTCTGTTTTTAATAAAATCCTTATTTTCGACCAGAATTTTCTCATGTGACGCCCCATTGGCAAAAGAGGGTTAAAAAAAAAAAAAAGACATTTCGTTTCAATGGCTTGTTACCGAGGATACTTTAAGCTTAAAAACGACAGAAAAAAAAAATTGTGATTACTAATCACATATGTTTTTCCGAAATTGATAGCTTTGCAACGACGAGTTAAAAAAAATAAAGATTTTCCAATCCATCATTGATAAATAAACCTTCTATTTCTTTTTTTTTTACTCACGAAATTTGATGGGGGGAAAAAAAAAGATTGGACTGAATTCATTTAGAAAACAAAGTCTATCTACATTAGGCCCACAAAAACTACAGAGATGCACGTAGGACTAGAATGTAATCAAATCTGTTAAACATGCACATGAAACTCAAACGACATTGCAATTATAATAGGAGGGGGGCTATAGTTTGGTGATCGAGGAAAAAAAAAAAATTTAAATCACGCAATGTAGTATATAAATTATTAGAATTCTTAGTCAAGTTTGTAAAAAAAATCAATCCGTATTTTATCAAGTTTGTTAAATTAAAAGTTAAACAACAGTAAAGGTTTATTTTCTAAGTCGAGATTCAAACATCTTAAAAATTAAACATTATTAGTGTTTCTAAATTAAACATTATTAAAGTGTTTTTAGATACATTTTATCAAATTTATTAAACATTAGTAAAGTTTTTTTTTCTATGCTGAGAATGAAATATTTTTCACGTAAAAAAAATTAAACATTATTAAAGTGTTTCTAAATAGAAATTTAAATATCACTCACCTAAAAAAATTAAACATTATTAAAGTGTTTCTAAATAGAAATTTAAATCTCTCACCTAAAAAAATTAAACATTATTAAAGTGTTTCTAAATAGAAATTTAAATCTCACCTAAAAAAATTAAACATTATTAAAGTGTTTCTAAATAAAAATATCTCTCTCCTAAAAAAATTAAACATTATTAAAGTGTTTCTAAATAGAAATTTAAATATCACTCATCTAAAAAAATTAAACATTATTAAAGTGTTTCTAAATAGAAATATCTCTCTCCTAAAAAAATTACTAAAGTGTTTCTAAATACATTTTATCAAATTTATTAAACATTCAAGTTTTTTATTTGTTAAAAAAACATGTAATACTTTATAAACACATAAAAAGAAACACACATTAAAAAAAATTGATTTATTAAAAACACAAATATGAAAGTAAAAAAATTAAAATACAGACATATTTTTTCCAACCCATTCTTCACAATTTCGTAACTGTTCAATTCTTTCTTGCATCTCTTTGATTTGTTTTTGTAACTCTTCAATCAGAATCATTTTGCTCAAACTCGTACCACTGGGAAACTGGGGTGGCGGTGACTGCAAAAACGGCATATCTGGGGACTCTGGTGCTGGAAGCTTCGACGAACCTTCTGAAGACTGGTGCTGGAATCTCCGACGAGCATTCTAGGGACTCTGGTGCTGGAATCTCTGAAAGTTCCGGTGGATAAAATTGAGGGAATCACACCAACTGGTCTCCGATTTGCACGACTACTGGCTGTTTTACTTGCTGAACCACCTGGTCTCCGACTTGCATCGCCAAGGGTTGTGGTTGCTGCTCCGATGAACCTGGAAGGTACTTTTCGATAGCTTCGTTCACCACCTTTGCCTTTTTGGACACATCACTTTGATTTTTTCTTTTCTCCGCTCGGTTGCAGCATCCCGTCAGATTCGTGTCTGTCTCTGGACGTTTCCAAAGTTCCCCCGCGTCGTCGGAAATTTCAACAGAAATTATATTTAAAGAAAATAGAGTTTTCTGCACTCTCATAATCATGTACGTGGTACCTTCCACCACCATGTAATTAGAATTGGGCTGCAAAACGAACCTTTTGAAGTCGTACTGATCGTGCCAGTGGAATCTCTTATCTCTCACTCTGTCCGGGCGCTTGTATTTCTGTTCCAACTCGTAAAAGAGCATCGGTGCGTCGGTGGTGCGATACAGATGCAAACACCCAGGCTGCACGGTGCGTTGACCGAAAGTGAAATAGGCCTTTACCATAAAGTGGTCTTTCCAAAAGAATCCACTCCTCACGTCGCTGTTGCGCCTCCGTTCACCTTCGGAATTGTTTCGAATGGATCGATTCAATCTCTTTTCCAGCGACTGAAAATCTATCTGGTCGGGTCGAAAGTTTTCCTGTAAAGTTCTGGCAGAAGACTTTGCGGTTCTCACAAAATTCTCCACCAAAAGTTCGTCGTCCCAGAGCACCCTTCTTCAGAGTCACAAACTTTAGCACGAGGCACTCGTCGCCACTCAATATGCAAGAGAATGGAATCACATCACTCAAGTTTAAAAAATATTCTTCTGCATGATCTGGCCACCTAGATCGCCCGATATGAATCCCATTGAGCATTTATGGGACATCATCGAAAGGTCCGTTCGTGCCCAAACTCCTGCATCATCCACACTTTCACTATTATGGACGTCTATACAGACAGCATGGCTCAATATTCCTGCAGAGGACTGTGGACTCCATGACACGTCAAGTTGTTGCACTTCGCCGGGCAAAAGGAGGACCGACACGATATTAACAGTCATCCCATGACTTTTGTCACTTCAGTTTATAACTGTATTATCAATAAAATTAAAAACATAGACCAGTGAATGAAGTAATCATTTGTATTCTTTGATAATTTAGAAAGTTTATTTGCTATATCAAAAATTAGTAAACTAAGCTGAAAAGCCCTAAAAACTTATCTACCAACAAAGATAAATTTGCACCCAGAATTTAAATCAAAGACATATCTTAAAATAGTTATTCAAATCAGCTTAATCCAATATTCAAACTTATATCACTGCCATCATATTCACTGCATCATTACAAAAATCAGTAACACAGGACTAGTGAAAGAATTTATCATTTGAATTTGTAGAACACTTATTTTTTCTTTTTTTTTTTAAGACTGATAAAACTAAGAAGAAAAACTGAAGAGTCTGCTTAATTGCTTAATCCATTCTGTTTCAGACAAAACATTGGTGGTAATCTATTTCATCATCCATTATCAAGAGTAGCAAATACAATCATCATCAGTCAGAATATATGTTAAATGAATTAAAAATAAGGAATTTAAAAGCATAATTCATTTTTGATATGTTTAAGCTGACTTGTTCAGTTATGAAATATTAATTGTTCATATGGATATAAGGAAGTCAGAAGACATTTCATTGCCATTAAAGCAAACCTTACATACAACTTTTCAAAAAAAAAAAAAAAAAAAAAAAAAAATCCTATTTAAACTTAGTCTCTATTGATAATAGAGAATTCTATTAATCATCAGAAATATTTTGTCTTTACTTTTACTCAGTAGCAGAACTGACAAATATCATTTATCACTGGCATTCAAAGAAAGCAAGAAATTTTATACGATAAAATTAAATCAGTTTTTTATTTTATTTATTTAAGCATTCTGGAATAATCAGATCAAGAATTCATAATCACTGCATAATCATTGGATTGGCTCTACATATGATAAGAGTCGTTTTCAAAAAATAATTCACACCAAGAGCTTATTAAGTACAGAGTAGAATATACAATGTAGAAAATTGTAATGAAATACGAGACCAACAGTATCTTGTACTTCCATTTAAATGAAAATAATGTGAGTTATTAATTTGATAAATATTAATTAATAACATTTTTCTAGACAAAAATAAACACGCATCATCCTAATTTAGTTAAAGTAACTAATAATGCATCAAAAGACCATCGTTAATTTTAGCCCAAAATGTGAAATTTAAACAGCATATATTTCCTCAAATTAATTTTTATATTCATAGATAATCCCAGGAAATATTAGATGAAACAATACCACAATTTACAGGAAACCCTCATCTAAATGCACACAAGTTTTCTATTTATTTGAACAAAAGAATAAATAAATGAAAGGTACTACTACAATAAGAGATCTTGGTGGCAAATATAATCATCAAGTCATAAAAGGATTCTTTCATCACTATAGTAGCTAACTTACTCTATTATTAAAAACAAAGAAATAATGCCATAAAAGAATTCACTTCATATGATGAGTTAACCACCATAACTTATTTGTCTCCACAAAAAAATCGTGACAATTTATAACCTAGCCAATGCATATTATAAAGACCCTTCTTTTAACAGCTGGTCAATTTATTTTCACAATCTTAATTTTATCAACATGCTAACGACTTCTATAATTCTTTTAAAAATCTGTTTTACATTAAGTATTTTGTGTAAACAATATACTGTAATTTAATAGCTGAAGTAATAAAATTCCTGAAAATTAACTGAATTATTTGATATCCTTACTTAAAAGTAAGATAGCAATTTCACTTTCAGTAAATTGAATATACACAGAGATGTTACAGTTGGTTTAAATTAGAGTTATGCTCATTATAAAACCTAACTTCCAAAACAGATTGTTTTATTTAGCATCTAATCTTTAGACCTTTCAGTGTAGCACCTTCTAAAAAAAAATTTGCTAATTATATTATATGAAGATCAATGATTGCTGAAAAATCATTAGCATATTATTTACTTATTGCTGATATCAGAAATACAGACAAGTACACTTTTTCAGAAACAAATTCTGCAAATGTGTGATCAAGATTATACAGACACACTACAAAGCTACTAAAAAGACACTTTTTAAAATTACACGATCATTATGTCAAAGAATGCAATTCTATATAAAAAAGTTTATCCAGTCCTGAAGAAATTCAGATGACAATTATAATCAAGAGAATCATACGAACGAGACATTGTCTCGTCATTTGTTGCCCTCTCATAGGACCATTGTTTATGCAGCGATGCTGGTTTTAAATAGAGTATCAATACTCAGATAATTTAAAATTCATCAATGAAATCAGGTGAAGAAATTCATATTCAGCATCATAGTATTCACAAGAAATTTGGAAAAAAAAATATATAATCACCATAGAAACCTTCCAGTTAGCATCATATTCACTATATCATCAAAAAAATCAGAAACACGGACCAGTGAAAAAAATAATCATTTGGATCACGATACAGCAACCAGAAAAATCAGTTATGCACTTCACTAAAATTAAAATCTTAATGGAAAATCCACAAAATTATGAATTTCAATACTGTTGAATTCATGCATAGTTTTCAAAATCTAAATTGAATAATATAAGCAAGATATTGTTCAGCCAGTTAAAAAAATTAAAATTGACTGAAATTTATATGAAAATCCATTTTTTATTGCATGTATAAAAAAATTCATGAATTTTAACCTAAGAACTGAAACATACTCTAAATCTATAATATAATCAATCTATAACAGATAGACAATTAAATTAAAACGAAAATTGTTAATGCAGTTACTTGTCAACAATTAACAGACAAAAAAGACAATTAAAACAAGGTGTCAAGCGGCATTGTCAAATAGAGCTGATAGAAGACATCACCGAATATCAGCCAGGTTTATCTCATCATGTCAAGCCAATGATAATAAAGAGATGCTAAAGTAAAATGCTAATTAGAAAAATAAAAAATAAAATAACCATATATTAGCAGTCTTTAGCCTAAATTTAGCTGGTAATCTATTTCATCATGCATATTCAGGAGTAGCAAATATATTCATATAATGAGAGACATCAGTAAGAAAGACAGTACATTCTGGAAATTTATTTCGGTCCAGTATTTATATTCAGAATCTAATTTATCTTCTCTAAAAATTGCTGTTATCTGTGACATGCAACAGGACACTAGAAAATATCATTTTGTCATATTAAAGCATAATCTAAATATAAAATGTCAATAGTTTTTAATCAAATATGGAATCAAAAAAAAAAAAAAAGCTGCTTGTATCAGATATCTTGGTGGTAAAATATAATCATAGGAAATCAGAAGAAGGTTCTCTCATCATCAAAGCAGGATTAGGGTGACTTATTTCATTTGCAAAACTGAGACTTGTTCTAAATCCAAATCTCTGATTAAAAAATCTTTTGTAAAAATATTTAAACAGATGTTTTGTAAAATTTTTCAAAGAAAAGCAATGAATCTACCTCCTTTAGAAACATTCCCAAATCTGAGATAATTAAGCAGGAGCTCTGAACCCCGATTACATTTCTATATATATCCAAATCACCTTTGCTGGCTTTTATAATTCAACATTCTGTTTACACATCATACAAAGTGGGGGGGGGGACAAAAACTACACCACCAACATGAACAAGTCTTATCGACGATTAAAATTCAGGCGAATTTTAAAGCGAAATAGTAGTTAACGCTTTATGCACAGTCCTATTAATCAAATCAATAATACAGACCAGTGATAAAATAATGAATTGCAGTCAGATACAGTACTGATATATTCAACTTTTAATATAACTGAAACTAACATTGCAAGAAACAATTCAGCCTTTAGACCACCAGTACAAAAATCTTATGCAGGGATCAAACAAATAATAAATTAACGATTCTTTAAAAAAAAGGGTAGATGGTATATTTCATTCTCTACATATTTATTTTCTGCATTGGCATCATATCACTGTATCATCAATAAAATCTGTAACACGGACCAGTGAGAAATAATCATATGCAAGATAGTAAATTTCTGGCAAAAACCTTGCGCAAAAAGAGGTGCTTTGCTTCAGATGACTGATTGTCTTCACGGAATATCTGACATATGCTTGTTTTATAATCATTAGCAATACATTTATTTATACCAACTAAAAGCAAACTTTACATACAACTTTAAAAAAAAATCCTACTTAAACTTAGTCTAGTTTATCAATAGAGAATTCTATTAATCATCAGAAATATTTTGTCTTCACTTTTACTCAGTAGCAGAACTGACAAATATCATTCATCACTGGCATTCAAAGAAAGCAAGAAATTTAATAGGATAAAATGAAATCAGTTTTTTTACTTTATTTATTTAAGCATTCTGGAATAATCAGATCAAGAATTCATAATCACTGCATAATCATTGGATTGGCTCTACATATGATCATCATGTGATAAGAGTCGATTTCAAAAAATAATTGACACCAAGAGCTTATTAAGCACAGAGTAGAATATACAATGTAGAAAATTGTAATGAAATAAGAGACTAAAAGTATCTTGTACGTCCATTCAAATGAAAATAGTTTGATAATTATCAATTTGCTAAATATTAATTAATAACATTTTTCTAGACAAAAATAAACACACATAACTCTAATTTAGTTAAAATCACTAATAATGCAATAAAAGACCAATAAATGACAGCTTCTACTATAATCAGAGATCTTGGTGGCAAATATAATCATCAAGTGATAAGATTCTTTCATCACTGTAGTAGCTAAATTACTCTATTATTAAATACATAGAAATGCCATAAAAGTATTCAGCAGTTTTACTTCATATGATGAGTTAACCACCATAACTAATTTGTCTCCACAAGAAAATCAAGACAATTTATAGCCTATGGAATGCATATTATAAAGACCCTTCTTTTAACAGCTGGTCAATTTATGTTCACAACTTTAATTTTATCAACATGCTAACGACTTCTGCAATTATTTTAAAAATCTGTTTTACATTAAGTATTTTGTGTAAAACAAAAAAAATAATCCAAACTAATAAAATTCCTGAAAATTAACTGAATTATTTGATATCCTTACTTAAAAAAAGTAAGCAATTTCACTTTCAGTAAATTGAATATACACAGAGATGTTACAGTTAACTTAAATTAGAGTTATGCTTATTATAAAACATAACTTCCAAGACAGATTGCTTTATTTAGCACCTAATCATTAGACCTTTCAGTGTAGCCCCTTCTAAAAAAATTTTGCTAATTATGTTATATGAAGATCAATGACTGCTGAAAAATCATTAGCATATTTACTTATTGCTGATATCAGAAACACAGACAAGTACACTTTTGTAGAAACGAATTCTGCAAATGCGCGATCAAGATTATAGAAAGACACACTACAAAGCTATTTAGTTTTTAAATTACACGATCATTATGTCAAAGAATGCAATCCTATATATATAAAAAAAGTTAATCCAGTCCTTCTGTAGAAATTCAGATGACAATTATAATCAAGAGAATCATACGAACGAGACATTTTCTCATCATTTGTTGCCATCTCACAGGTCAATTGACTATGCAGCGATGCTGATTTTAAATAGAATATCAATACTCAGATAATTTAAAATTCATCAATGAAATCAGGTGAAGAAATTCATATACAAGAAATTTGGAAAAAAATTATAACCACCATAGAAACCTTCCAGTTAGTATCATATTCACTGCATCATCAATAAAATCAGTAACACGGACCAGTGAAGAAAATAATCATTTGCATCAAGATACAGCAACCAGAAAAATCATTTATACAATTCACTAAAATTGAATTCTTAATGGAAAATAAACAAAATTATGAATTTCAATACTGTTGAATTCAACCATAGTTTCCAAAATCTAAATTGAATAATATAAGCAAGATATTGTTCAGCCAGCTAAAAAAAATTAAAATTGACTGAAATTTATATGAAAATAAATTTTTTATTACATGTATAAAAAATTTCATGAATTTTAACCTAAGAACTGAAACATACTCTAAATCTATTATATAATCAATCTATAACAGACAATTAAATTAAAACCAAAATTGTTAAAGCAGTTACTTGTCAACCATTAACAGACAATTAAAACAAGGTGTCAAGTGGCATTGTCAGATAGAGCTGATAGAAGACATCACCGAATATCAGCCAGGTTTATCTCATCATGTCAA